>OY804609.1:19915343-19992086 GCA_963680895.1 Fragum sueziense | reverse complement strand
AAAACAATCATGATCTATAAAGAAAGATACAAATTAATTTTGTTTATTCAGATTTAAGACTCCGATAAATTTTCAAAAACTTAAATCTGTAGACAGATCTTGATCTTGATAAGATGTTTATAAGTGTTAAACTACATTAAACAAGATATTGTATTGTATTTTGGAAATTTTGGGTTGATACTGCTACAGGGCAAATTGTGTTGATTATAAAATTGAAGAAAGATAGATAGTAATTATGACATAACATGCAATATACTTTCATGATATCTTTGTGAGATAAGCATTTAGTACAATTTTACGAAAATCAAATGATTTCACTCAAACTTAATTGTATAAGTACTGTCAATAAGTATCAAAGGTTAAAAGTGTTTATGAAATGTTCCAATACCTTTAATGTATGATCATGGCAGCTGAAAATCTCAGAAAATGAAGAAACAAGTTGTCACAGTGATTATGTCGGTGAATGAGATCTAAATTGTGATTCAAGATGTACTTATTTGAAATTCTATTAAGATAAGCAGCAATACAATTTGACTTAAACTTGACTGCGTGAAGTCCTGTTCACAAAAGTACTGTTAATCAGTTTCAAAGGTTAAAAGTGTTTATGAAAAGTTTCAAAGATTATTATGTTAGATTAAAAGTTGAAAGACTCTTAAGACAATGAGTTGATATCACTGTTATAATTTGTTGTGTTGTGATTAATTGTGCTGATTTTGGTGTGGTAACTTTACACAATGCTGTCCATATTTCGGAGATCGAGAGCTGAGTCGAAGATAAAACGTGCAGGATTTAACCGACAACCTCACACCAAGAGGCCCTCAAGCTACAATCCTGCAAAACAGGTCTGTTTTTCTGTGTATTTTAGTTTACCTTGATTGGAACACACTAGATTCTGTTTTAGCTACCACAAGTCCATGAGATGTGGTGCAAAGATAAAAAAAGTTTAAATGATAGCATTTAGAGGACCTGTAGTCACCGATTTGGGGCTGTATACATCAAGGTTGATGTTTTTTGTTAATCTTTGCAAGTTTGAATTGTAACGACATGACAATGCGGATCCAGAGGGGGGGGGGGGTAGGGGGGGGGGGGGGGGTAGGGGGTCATGACCCCCCCCCTGGAATTTGGCGAAAAAAGGAGTTATCAAAAAGGTTGCTGGTTATGTCCCAATTATAAGCTGCGCCATTCATCCCTGTGTGCCATGACAAACCATTGTTATATCAAGTCCTTCATGGTATGACATGTATCTGCATGGATCCAGGGGGGGGTCAGTGGTCAGGGGCCTGAACCCCCTGAAATTTGGCGAAAAAAGGGGTTAAAGATCGGAACTCCCCTGGGAGAAATACCTGGATCCGCGCTAGACAATGAGATAATTTTTTTCGACTGTGTTTTGAACTGTTATCCATTTCAAGATTACATTACTTTTCAATTGCTGTACAATTCACATTACTATGTGAACTATTTGACTTACACTGACTTTATCTATTAACATACCTATCTTACCTAGTAACTCAAACAGTATTTCACTCTTTTTCAACAAAAACCGCGTAACTGCAACTTAAAACAAGCTGCAGTTACGGCTTAAAACAAGCTGCAGTTACGAGGTTTTCGTTGAAAAGCGATGATATAACCCTTTAACACATGACATAATGAATGAACGAGGTCCATAACATTATTGAAGGATGTTGCAGATGACTATTCGTAAGAACATGATTGTGTATGTGATAGCAAAGAAAATATTTGCATAAAAGAGAATGTGTTGTGATCGACATTTTCCCCAACCATTTTCCTCAAAAATATCCAAAGCTTTCACTGTCAAGTTGTTCGTTAAAACAATTAGGTGAGTGACTACAATGACCTAAAAAGGTTGTTCTGAAGTGGACACATCTTAGGGCCTGTCTCCACTAGGACGCCGATCACTTGCCGAAGGGTTGCAGATGAAAAAATAGCTAACTTCGGGAAGCCTTCGGGATGAAAATGGGCGGAGCTTTACCTTCGGGATCCCTTCGGCGTTGATACGCGGAACTGTATGCGAAGGGGTGCCGAAAACATGCCGAAACCTTACAGAAGTATGCAGATCCAATGCGGAAGGATGCCGATCGGTTCAGGATTGTTGGCCGAATGTTTCCCGATCATGCAGAATGGCTGCTGATCACATGCAGAACATGCGGAAGAGTCTGAGAAGCAATGCCGATATGTTGCCGATGTAAATTCCTAGCTATATATTATAGGACAGTCGAGTGTTCTGCGTCTCCAGCTGCTCGATTACATAGGTGTACGATTATCCTCCCATTTGGTGAGAGACAAATGTCTGAAAGGTTTGGTTTATTGGGGTTTTACGCCGTTTTCAACTACTAAGGTCATATCGCGGCGGCTGGAGCACCTAAACATGAATTCCTGTCATTTCTCATACCAGTACTACCACAACACCCTTACCGAGCCTCCAGCTGCTGCCCCACATAGGTTCACGATATTAAACCATTGATGGGTGACAATTTTGTCAGTAAGGGTATTTGCTGCGGCCGGGTATCAAACCCGGGACCTCGCGAATTAGAGGCAGATAAGCTACCAATTGCGCCATGGCCGCGGGCACAAATGTCTGAAAGGATATTCGCCGCGGCCGGGGATCGAACTTGGGAGACCATGTTATAAGTCCGACACGCTACCGAATGCGCTATGGCCGCAGTCTGTATTACACAGAACAATTCACGCGAATCACGTCTGTGTGGCGATCTTAAGGTCCAAGATCACAATATACATAGATATTTTAAATTAAGGCATGCAACCCATCATTAGCACCAAAGAGCCAGAGGCGAAATTTGAAAGGTGCCAGTAATTCCTAGACTGTGATACATTTCCATTCTTACATACAAAATATAAGCATTTTGAACGGTGTAGAATTTTGAATGAATGCATACTTTAAATTAATATTGAAATATTTGATAAAAATGTTCAAAATTACATCCCTTGCATATGAATGTATAGAGTAAACTAATATTTGCAAATTATTTTCTTCTTAAAGCATAATCTTGAAACCCGGCACGGTGAATCAACTTATGTGAAGTGTATTTACAAGTGTATGTTAGAAAGTGGGATTTTTAATGATGGGCTGTATACCTTAAGCCCCCTTTTGTGACTTGCCTGATTTCAAAACCTCTGAAAATAATCACAAGATGACACTAGATACATTCTGTAAATCTGAATTTAACCATAAATGTGGTGGAATTTGCGATCATATGATGTGGACACACGTACGCAGAGAAGGACAGGCAGACGGACAGAGAGGGTAAATTTTACCAATATGTAATACGTCGACCTTGGGCAACCTTTCGTGGACCGTTCGGGGTATTAAAATGGATTTAATGCAGTTATATAGGACCCGATGAGTTGCAGATTGTCCAGAAAGGTTCCCGAAGGTTTCAGGAAGGGATGCCGATGATCCCGGAGCTTTCCAGAAGCTTTCCCGAACTAAAAGAATGGCGTCCAAATTTTAAAACTTTTAAAATCTGGATGCCGAACCTATTTTGATCCCGAAGGGTTTCCGAAGCTTTCCCGAAGCATTAAGATGGCTTCCAGAAGGGTTGAAGAAGGGTTCCCGATCATCCCGAAGGTGTGCCAGAGCATCCCGATTGTGACATTTTTTCGATCGGGAACCCTTCGGCAACCCTTCCGCGGCCTAGTGGAGACGAGGCCCTTTGAAGCCAGGCTTTAGCTATGGTGTTCACATATTTGTCTTTATGATTTAAGGTATGTGATCATGACCAATTTATCAATGACTGACAAGGTGATAGATCTTTCTGTCATGTCATTTTGCCTTGGCCACTTGCATTTAAGTGGCCGACTTTGCTTTGGCTGAGCCCGGATAGCTCTGTTGGTTACGTCGGAGTCTGTCAATCCAGGGTCTCGAGTTCAAACTCGGCTCGGCCAGTATCCATTCTGACATTTGACAAAAGTCATTTGTCTCTCACCAATGGGTGTGAATCATCTATATGAGAGAGCAGCTGGAGGCTCGGTTTGGATATTGTGGTTGTACTGGTGCGAGAAATACCAGGAACCCACTGATAGGTGCTCCAGCCGCCGCAATATTACCATAGAAGTTGAAAACGGCGTAAAACCCCAATAAATCAAATCAAACCAACTTTGCTTTGGACTATTGCAGGAATAGCTGGCTGCATGCATTGTACTATTTGCCTGGTTTACTATATGGAATATTGCATCATCCAATGAAAATGTTTGATAGCATCAATATGGATTCTGTTCAGGTACTATTGTCCATAGGTGCAAACATGGTCCAACTCACAATACCTACCAGAATATGACTTAGAAAAGCACTAAATAAACCCTGGGATTTAAAACCATTTGATATAAAACCTATTTTTGAAAGGGTTGCTGTTATGATAAAATCAAACCATTAGATATAGAGTTCTTGTTCCATGTATCACGTTATTACATACAGATAACCTTCAACATAACATAAACCACAATTTATATCCCTTATGTTTGATATTGAAGAAGGAATGAAATGTGGTATACCCATTCCAACAAAATGACACCTTTTGATACTCCACAAGATAAAAGCTTTGGAAAATGTTGAGGAAAATGAAGAAAATGCTTGTGACAAATTATTTCTTCATTTGCCACATTGTTCTCCACCCTGAGAGACAAATTTTTTTATTCCTTTGATACTTTTGATACACCTTTGAATATGGACAAGTTTAAAATGTTGCTGTCTGATAAGTGGTCAATGTTTAAATAATTCATAACTGGACTGTATTCAACTGATGAACAGACAAAGAGACAGACAAGAAGGAAATAGGAAAGGACTATGCATTTAATGTTAACATTTATTGAGCTTAGGCAACCACAGACTACAATCAGTAAAACACCCTGACACCCGCATATCAAGCTGGTGAAATCTGCTTCAGCTCAGCAGACAACAAAGTTCATGTAACTAACTTGATTTTTATCAGTAAAACACCCTGACACCCGCATATCAAGCTGGTGAAATCTGCTTCAGCTCAGCAGACAACAAAGTTCATGTAACTAACTTGATGCTTTAGGAGAGCAAAAAGAAAATACTGAGACCATGAATATGAGCAGGGCTTGTTGTAGACCGATAATTCAGCCACTGATAATTCAGCCACTGTTCGTACTGTATATAGATAAACATTTCATGTTGGGTAATATTTATCAAGTAATGAGATAAGCTCACAGTGGTATGCGGTGATAACACCTGTGTTCATTGTGACATTGTGTGATTTATTATTACTGCAGGAATTTTAGTGTGTCTGTCTGTTTGTCTGTCTGTCCATCTGTCCGAATGTGTGTAAAGTTGTAAACATATCAAGTTGGATAATATTTATCGAGTATAGAGATAAGCCCACAGTGGTATATGCCATGATAAGACAAAACCTGTGTTCAATGTGGCATTGTGTGATTTACGTATAATATAAGAGGAATTTTAGTCTGTTTGTCTGTCTGTCCATCTGTCCGAGTGTGTGTAAATATATCAAGTTGGATAATATTATCTTGTAATGAATGAGATAAGTTCATATTGGTATGCCATGATAAGACATAAAGCCTGTAATCAAAAGCAATGAATTTTGTGCTAGAAATAGATTGGGTTTGCCGTTGTGTTTTGACAAACTGTCCGTGTTGTTATAAAATCTCGTAACTTGAATCAAGCGGTAGTTACGATACTTTATAACAACACGTACAAAATACTATTGTTTGTCCGAAATTATGTAACTGTTTGCTGGATACAATCATTCCCTTTTCAGAATATGTCTGTCAGTATATCTGTTGATTAAAGGGTTTTAAAAAAAACCTTAAAGTTGTACAAAGGCTAATATTATCTAGTTAAAAGATAAGCTCATCATTGAGTTGCGCTTTGATTAAGGTTTTGTTATAAGTGACAATATGTAATATATAACGAAAAAGTAATTTGAGTGTCTGTCTGTCTGTTCACATGCTAAATCTAATCATTACATGAAAAGTTGTTCAATATTTATCCAGTTATGAGATAAGCTGGCAGTGGGTGGTATGTTTAATGTGACAGAATGTGATTTGTAGAAGAACAGGAATTTGGAGTGGTACTAGGAAGTGATTTTAATGCCAACACCCTGTGGCTATTGAGATGATTGATTCCTTCAAAATGATTCCTGATTTGGATTACTCTTGTAGAAGAAACTTTGGAAAACATGGAGGGAAAGGAAGAAAATGCTGACAAGCAGCATTTTCTCCTTTTTCCTTAATGTTTAAAACTTTTGTATATCAATGTATATTTCATCTCTGTTTATGAACATAATGTGATTTATAGCAGAAGAGGAATTTAGAGAGTGACTTTATGGGAGAGATTTGGTGCCAACCCCTGTGAAATGCTTTGTCATTCTTCATGAAGTATTTAATAGATATTCATGAGCTATTCAAGAACGGAAAAAATGAAATCTTCATGAAGAAGAAGTGAACAGAAAATGGCCCATTTGCATAAATCTTCATAAAAACAGAGTAACAAATTTTTCATGAAGTTGGAAATGCATAATAAATCCTTAAACCATGCAGTTTTGCATTCTGAGAAAAAGGCATGAAGTCTTCATGAATAAATAATCATATAATTCATGAAGACTTCATGCAAGAAAAATACGCAAACGATCTTAAGAAGAAATCATGATTATTCTGTTAACAATGAGTATGGGCCATTTTCTGTTCACTTCTTTTCAATGAAGAATTCATGAATAATATTTCTTTACAAACTTCATAAAAACATACAGGTTTCTCTAAACACAGAGTAATGAATTTTTTATGAAGTTGGAAATGCATAATAAATCCTTAAACTAAGCAGTAATGAAAAAAAAAATCACGTCAAGGTCATGAAAAATACTAAAAAACAATTTGTACAAATATGTTGCTGACAGAACAAAACTTAAGAAACTTTTTGTAGAACAGGTAGTTTCAGAACTGTAATAAGTAACAGGCCATTAGAAATCAATGATTCCTATTTATAGAAGCAAAATAATAATATCCATTTTACAGAATAATTATGTGGGTGGGAAATGGTAAAAAAAATAAACATTTAAATTTGTTAAATTTAGTCTAAAGAACACTTACTTACATTGCCTTCCTTGGTTTTATCATTTAGTGAGCTCCTTAATCACTTGATTATAACTAAAAATATTAATTATAACTCTTAACAAAAACATATTTCTTGACAAAAAGTCAGACAAGCAAAATTCCCTCCATTATTTTCTAAACCACATGTCATAGACTGGAACATAAATTAGACTGGGAGATCATGAACGTTTTAAGAAGATTTTATGAACTGTACACAATCCATTATCAATTCATGATTAGTTCATGATTTATTCTTAATACAACAAAACAAGAATGTTTTATGAAGTACCAGTTTTAATTGCAGTGGAAAATATTCAGAAAAAAATCATGAACAAGTTTCAGGATTATTCATGATTTTTTTTTAAATAAAAACTTCATAATAAATCCTTTGCATTCATCATGAAGGTTTTAAGGATTTTGTCAATCATTAATATCTTCATAATGTCTTCATGAAGCAATTATCATCATACTTCATGCAGAAAACTTCATGAAGTGTGTTAAAGAAGTGATAATGAGTAATGTATGAAACATTCTTAAGATTCATAATATGTTCATTATTTTATGAATTACATTTCACAGGGGAAGTCCATCTGGCTTGTGAGAGATTATTATACTTCTGACATTGGAAGAATGAAAACACTGTTAGAATAACCTATATAATAAGAAAGTGATCACCACAAGCATTTTAACCCTATCATAACATAGCCGATTTCGCCATTATAGCTCAGTCGATAATGTCGGAGTCTGTCAATCCAGGGGTTGCGAGTTCGAACCCCGGTTCGGTCAGTATCCATTCTGACATTTTGATAAAAGTCATTTGTCTCTCACCAATGGGTTTGAATCATCTATCCGAGAGCAGCCGGAGGCTCAGTTCGAATATATGTGATATTACTGGTTTGAGAAATACCAGGAATCCACGGTTAGGTAATCCAGCCACCCCGATATGACCATGCAGTTGAAAACGGTGTAAAACCCCATCAAATCAAATCTATCATAACATAATACCATTAACAATGCCAGTGATTTTGATGTCCAGATTATGGAAAAGTGCATGGAATTAGGAAAACATTTAGAGATAGAGGAAATCGAAAGCAGGAACTGATAGTAAAATAACGAAATTTCAAGGATATTTTGAAACCTAAATGTATTAGGCAGAGCATGTTTAGGGCAAAGTTGAAAATGCTTATTTTTAGCTTATTTTATCTCAATGTTTTCCCATGCCTTTCCTGTTAGGACATCAAAACCATGAGCATGTTTGGAAAAGTTTTAGAGGACAAATTATAAATTGTGTCTTCCCTTCCTAAAAAAGAGTTGCCTAGTTACCAGTGGCTAATAATGAGTTTGGTCCATTATTTAATGCTTCTTATGTTTCAAACATTATTAGCTCACCTGAGCACGAAGTGCTCAAGGTGAGCTATTGTGATCGGTTTTTGTCCGTCGTCCGTCTGTCCGTCTGTATGTCCGTCCGTCCGTACGTCCGTCCGTCCGTCCGTCCGTCTGTCAACAATTTGGTGTTTACACTCTAGCATCCACAAATATTAGCCAATCTTAACCAAACTTGGTCAAAACATGTATAATCATGAGCTCTCGGATGAGTTCGAATTTGGGTCAGATCGGACCAGAAAGTTAGGAGTTATCTGCCCTTGAATGTAAAAAATAGCTACTTTTGACATTGTTTACACTCTAGCATCTACAAATATTGACCAATCAATACAAAAGTTATACACAATATTGGTGACCATAAGATCTCGGATGAGTTTGATTTTTGGTCAGATTGGACTAGAAAGTCAGGAGTTATCTGCCCTTGAATTTGACAAAATTGTCGTTTTTGACCGTTTTCGACTTTGTTTACACGATAGCATCTACAATTATAAACTAATCAAGACAAAACTTTAATACAATATTAGTGACCATAAGATCTTGAATGAGTTCGATTTTGGGTGAGATCGGACCAGAAAGTCAGGAGTTATCTGCCCTTGAATGTAAAAAATAGCTACTTTTGACATTGTTTACACTCTAGCATCTACAAATATTGACCAATCAATACAAAAGTTGGACACAATGTTGGTGACCATAAGATCTGGGATAAACTTGATTTTTGATTTGATCGGACCAGAAAGTCATGACTTATCTGCCCTTGAATTTTACAAAATTGTCGTTTTTGACCGTTTTCAACTTTGTTTACACTTTAACATCTACAGTTATTGACCAATCAAGACAAAACTTTAACACAATATTAGTGACCATAAGATCTTGGATTAGTTCGATTTTGGGTCAGATCGGACCAGAAAGTCAGAAGTTATCTGCCCTTGAATGAAAAAAGCTACTTTTGACATTGTTTACACTCTAGCATAGATCAACAAATATTGACCAATCTATACAAAAATTGGACACAATGTTGGTGACCTTATATAAGATTTTGGATGAGTTTTTGTTTTGGTTTGATCGGACCAGAATGTCCTGAGTTATCTGCCCTTGAATTTGACAAAATTGCTGTTTTCGACTTTGTTTTTACTCTAACCACAAAATTAATGGTGACCAATCAAGACAAAACTTTGATCTTGGATGTAATGGTTTATCACCATAAGATCATGGATGAGTTTGAACTTTAGCACAATTAGACAAGCAGTTGCTGAGTTATCTGCCCTTGAAATGGACAAAATTCTCATTTTTGACTGTGTTTTCACTCTTTACAACCAGATATACAGACCTATAAAGACGAAACAGGGACATAATGTTGATGACCATAAGTTTGTTTTCAGTCTTAATGTCACAAATATTAATTGATTCAAACATAACATATCATCTTGGTTCAGGTGAGCGATATAGGACCATCATGGTCCTCTTGTTTCTGACATTAAAAGTCAACAGAGGAAAATTGGAGGAAATTGCTTCACTGAGTTGATTTATATTTGGACCTTTACAACTTTACCAAGCAAGTTATTGCTGCTTTACTACGAAAACCTCGCAACTGCAGCTTAAAGCAATCTGCAGTTACGGGGTTTTCGTTGAAAAGCGCCGTTATGCTATTGATGACCCTGTAGAAATCTTGAACCCATACAAGAAACAAAAAAAATTGTGATGAATATTTTCTCCTTTTCTCTGAAGGAATGAATTCTATATATCTGTAGACCTAGTAATCTTTTCAGTTTTCTGTCTCATCTGTTTTGTGTTCAGTAGCAACCGTCAATTCCAACCATTTTAAATTTGTGTCATAAGTGAAAGGGTTAAAATTCAACTGAGGAAAATTGGTAGATAAGGCCTAATTATACCCCCCACAACAAAGTTATGGGGGGGGGGGGGGGTATACTGGATTCAGGTTGTCCGTCTGTCCGTCCGTCTGTCCCCGGACATAATTTTGTGTCCTCTTCTCCTCCCACAGTTTTTGACCGATTTTGCTGAAATTTTAGCAGGTTGTTTCCTATCATATAAAGTTGTGCACCTGCAATTTTCATCTTGATCCAGGCAGTAGTTTCAGAGTTATGCCACTTTGAACTTTAGCACTTTTTCAGTGACAACGCGCTAGTGGGGGGTATTTGTCCGCTTTGCGACAGTTCTAGTTGCTTATGATTTCTTTTTTATACGCCGCCGGAGGCGGACATATATTGGCATCATCTTCTACCTCTGTCCGTCCATCCATCCATCCGTATGTACGTACATTCACTTTTCTTGTGAGCGCAACTCCTCCTAAGTTTCCGTCTGGATCTTTTTGAAACTTGGTCAATGATATCACCTCAATTGGTAGATGTGAATGAAGGAAGGATTTTATGGTTCATTGATTTTTTGCCTGAGTTATGCCCCCTTAAAACTTAGTCTCTGGGAGTGATGTCATTCATTTTGACCATGGCACTCTTGTTGGACCTTTAAATAGCCATTAAATTCAGCCTGTAATATACCTGTTTCTGAAGGCAGCTTATTCACTGGTGGGGAACTTGGCCAAAGCGTGGGACGTTTTTCGCGATCATAGTATTCCGTCGGTGTAGTTATAAAATATCGTAACTAAGACTTCGATAAAGCCGTAGTTACGAGATTTTATAACAACACAGACAGTTTGTCAATACATATCGGTAAACCTGGTCTATTTTTAGAACAAATTCATTGTTACTAGAAAAACTATCCAATCAGATCTTTAAACTCACCTTGTAGTAGCGAAAAACGTCCCTCGCTTTGGCCGAGCTAGTTCACCATCAGTGTTATTTGAAGGTAGCTTAAGGGGGAATGCTCCAGTTTCCTAAATTTTTTCCCAATAATAGAATTTATTTATATTTTGTATGTTGAAATTACATGTTATTACCAATTGAAAAATAAAATAAAAGTCGGTGGTCAGCGATCTTGTTTGAATTTTATAGGCACTCGTATCACATACCCCTACAGCGATAAAATACACAATTTCTGGCACCTGTACAAGGTCAATAAAATGCTAATAAAAAGCTGTATATTCATCATTTAGTCCCGAAAACGGATTTAAAGTAATGTCTTACATTCAATACGAACAGACACCCCAAAATATGTGCTATTATAAATGCGTAAATGTATAAAACAGCATGCTCACGTGTTCGATTAGATCAACGAAGCTGGGATGTTTTATGTCAAAATTTGTATATTTTTGGAAATATTTCAAGTTCTACATAATAGAATTTGATAAAACTCCCTCATTGTATTAAGCAACATGTCCTGGTAATAATTCAAAAAGAAAATGTATAGGTCAGCGCACTAATTAGTGAATTACGGCAATTTTTATCACCTACACATGAATAAAATGAAGCAAAACAGTGGTAACTGCATACACATTTACGAATTTCTTGCTCTAAATAATCGATTTCCATCTTGAGAAAATCAGTTTCGCATAATAAATACACTTTTACCGTCAAAAAAGGTAAATTGTAATGATGCGTTATATTATTGAAAATCTGGTAGCGAAACATATTGGTACGAAACATTTAATTTACTACAGTAATGTCCAAGTGTTCCGAAAAACTGGAGCATTCCCCCTTAAACAAATATCAACCTTCAATCAGTGCAGTTCTATCTTAGTCTACACTATTCTGTGATCTAAATGTTGTTTGGGGCATAGAGGCCACTTCGAAGGCATTTTGTAGACAAGAGATCCGTGTTTGGAACAATTTCAAAATTGATCCGAGTCCGAATTTGTACTTGCATTTCCAGGAAGTGTGACACTGAGCAGTTTGGAACATGGTTTTGTGGCAATCAATGTGATAAAACATTGTTCAAAGCAGCATTAACTTTTCCGAAAGCCCATTTTAACCTTGAGATTGTATTGTTATTGATCGTAGTATACCGGTATGTATGGTTTATGGGTGATATTTGATATATTTGGGGACATTCAGCTGGAGTTGTCTAGGTTACCATTACTGTTACAATAATCCGAGAATCATACTTATGTCGCCAGTCTTACTAATTGACTTTCTGCAAGTGATATCATTGTGCTATTTTACTATTAGATTGTTTGTATAGCTCATGATAAATGACTTGGCAGAGCATCTCTAGCTGTTAGCTAAGGATGCTCTGTCTGGTCATTTATTGTGACCTATATTGGCTAAAAAGTTATGTGTGTTTATAAAGGCTTTTGAAATGATGAAATGAAATCTTATGCGGATATCTCCTGTTATATCTGTGAAATAATTGATTCATAAGCTGGATGAAACTTAATGACTTTCTGTGGCACTCACCGAAGTGTTGAACTGGCTAGGAAAATATTGAAGGAAAGGAAGAAAATGCTGTTTAACAGCATTTTCTCCCTTTTCTTCAGTTTTTTCCACACTATTAAAGAAAATTTTTGATATACTGACTGTCAGATTAACTTGGCTTCTGGACTCTTTTGAATGTGGATCAAGATTGTTGTTTGGGAAAAGAATAAAAATTTTGCTTTGAGTTAATAGCAAAGTTGCAAGGCTTTTGCATGTGCATGTAAAATAACATGCACTGGCAATCATTTTGTGCTAACCACTTAAATTATGTTGACAAATTACGCTGACGTCTGCTAGGTGGAAAATATGGGTGCCCATTCACAACTGTTTCCGCCAATTATTATGTCATGTGAAATGATTGTTTGTGCCGATAATTCACCATAATATAGTGAATGATGAAGGTGTTTTTCTACAATAAATAGTGTTGATTACCATGGTGATTACTCTGGAATGTAATTTTTCGACTTTTGTGTTTTGCAAAATTGCGTTTGCCTGAAATATGAAAGGTCAAAGTTATTTTGTAGGTTATGAGAGTCTGTGTTACTCAATCTGTCATTTGTTTCTGCTCTGTCTGATTTGTAGAGAATTATTTTGATTTCCTCCCAATCAGTGAAATTAAAGTAAAGAATGGAGCCTTTGAAAATATTGAGGGAAATGGAGAAAATAGTGCAATGGAAATCTTGACTTTATCTCAATTGTTGTGTTGTTGGTGTATTCAATTAAAAAAGGATGAATTTATTGTTAAAAACCCTGTGGTGTATCTTATTGTAATCTGATCCGTGACTTGTCTAGGAAAAACAAAACAAAATAAAACAGAATTACAAAAGTGTATGCCTCATGATAAATGACCTGGCAGAGCATCATGAGCCCGTGCTAATTGAATGGAATGCTCTGCCAGGTCAATTCTCGTCCGCTATAGGTCTCTATAAATGACCTTGCGCAGCGTAAGTCTGCATGTAGCTATTAGATAGGTATGCCCTGCCAGGTCATCTATCGAGACCAGCTATTATCATAATAGTTATAAGGTGTTGGCAATGATTTCAGATTTCTTTGAAGTAAAGAAATATGTTCTGAAAAATGTTTAGATGAAGAAAAGACAGCATGATAATTCATGTTTATTGAGCGTGTAATGAAATTCATAACAAAATAATGCTGTTTGATTGAATTTTAAATGAACTTTTTCCTGTTATTTAACCCTTTCCCATGACCTTGTTTTGACATCCCTACAGAAAAAAGGCTGGAGAAAACATTGAGGTAAAAGTAGAAAATGCTGATAAATCAGCATTTTCTTCTTTTGCCTCAATACTTTCTGTTCAATTCTTTGCACAAATTCTTTCTTTATCAACATTAACTTCCTCATCTGCAGCAGCTTTTGAATTGGAACAGTTAATTATTTTTTCCTCCTAGAAAGTGTTTAAGGAAATACTATTTACATCCTTATGATTGCTGATGAGATAATTAAAACTCTTTCCTGATATTTTAGTTGGGTCCAATTTGATAGACATTCCAGACAACAAATTTTAAGTGTTTTAAATTTTACATTTTTGTGGTTTCCGAGTAGAAAATTAACATTGTGGGTAATGAAGAAATTGGTTTGTCACAAGTAATTTCTTCATTTTCCATAACGTTTTTCAAATCAATGATATTCTCTAGAGATCTTTTAACCCATTCCCACGTGTGAATGACGCTTTTTTACACCCTCCGAAATGTAAACATTGTAGGAAATGTAAGATATTGCTGGTAACAAGCAAATTCTGCATTTGCCACAATATTTTCTACCCAAAAAATCTTTTCTTTTTTTTTTCATTCTAAATTGTCTTTGATCAGTCTATAATTTTGCTGTGTGGTAATGGGTTAAGCTCTAGAGATCTTTTAACACCAATTTATTCATGACCCTCCAGGTTTAAAGCTACTATTTCCCGGATTTGGACCCAAAAATTGTCAAATACAAACGAAATGTACACTTTTTAAGCTTTATATGACCTGATTAAATGATTACGAGAAACTATTGAAGCAACGACTCATTTTTTCGCAATTTGATACCAAATTCATGGAGCGATGTCGAAAGTAGGTCAAAACAGTAGGACATGCGACTTTCTTAAATGACGTCACAACATACATGATGACGTCATATTGAAATTTAAGTATGAATCTCGTTTGAATCATGGTCGGCGCTGTATGCGCATGCGCAACAATTTGAAAATAATTCTAACCCCATCAGTGATGGGGTTGAATTTAGGCTTGGATTCTCCCTAAATTCAGCTATCTGTCTTGTAATTTCGGCTCATTCTCTGTCTGAATCGCATGTTATTAACCATCCCGAGGTGGTCAACACAAAAGTTTTGCATATTTTTTCAAAAAAATTCATTTTTTGCAATTAGACCATCTGTTACCGTCGCCCTTTAAAGTTTATTTTTGATGAATCCATATAAAATCTAATGGCTTTATAATGTTAAATTCATTACTTTGAAAGCTGAATATGTTATTCAAGTACAGTGAAATTTGTGAAATAAATATTTCATCTAGAAATTATTAAAGAGCTGCTTAACACAGTTTTTACAAACAGTGAATTTTTAGACTTGCTAGATTTCAAAGGTACTACAGACGACAAAATGAATGTTGATAAAGAATGGATTTTTAAACAATTATGAATATAACACAGAAAATATTAAGACAGAAGGAGAAAATATTGGCAGGAATCCAGCTGTTTTATGATGTGACTGAAGTATTGTAAATTTAACCCATTTCCAAACAAGACCGGGTTTTGACGTCCTTTGTAGAAATGGCTTGGGAAAACATCGAGACAAAAGAAGAAACTGCTGATAACCAATAGTTTCTCCTTTTGTCTCAATATTTTCTCTGCCATATTTTACACAAATCCTATCTTTGATAACATCCATTTTGTCATTTGTGGAAATTTTGGAAGTAGAACACCCTAAAATTTTGTCGTTTGGGAGAGGGTTAAATCAATTCTTGAGACATCTTGGACGAATATTCAAATCTTCAACAATAATAAATCACTAAAATGCAAAATCTGATTCAAACAATGCAAGGTTTTAAATTAAGTTTCGCCAAAATCACATGGCAAACACTAGGGTTAAGACGGAGCTCTAAAGTGTCTAGAAATCAGAGAGAAAATTGATTTTCTGGTGTTTAGTTGTGTAACACATGTGATTTATAGAGGGGGAACTGTTC
This sequence comes from Fragum sueziense, assembly GCA_963680895.1. Taxonomy (NCBI): domain Eukaryota; kingdom Metazoa; phylum Mollusca; class Bivalvia; order Cardiida; family Cardiidae; genus Fragum; species Fragum sueziense. The sequence continues at coordinate 19,976,076 of OY804609.1, read as the reverse complement.
TAGAGTAGTCTATATTAACATACTGTTCGAGTTGTAACATTCCTCATACAGATTCTGTGTGAGGAACGTTACGGAGTGACACCGGCGTAACTTTTTCTTTCTTTAGCCTATGTTAAAATGGTCAACTTACCGTGTCACAGCACCTTCCACAACATTCGCGGACACTTGTGACTTGGTTTGCTTCATCTACTGCTTATGATACTCTCTTTTTATGGTGGTTTCAATATAGGTTGAGAAGCAAAATCTGAAAATATCCAACAAAGAACATGACCACTATTTACTTTCACTTTAGAATGGCTGTTTTCCGCCAAACTACATGTACATTTTTAGCTCACCTGAGCACGATAGTGCTCATGGTGAGGTATTGTGATACCGCTGTGTCCGTCGTCCGTCGTCAGTCGTCCGTCGTCCGTCGTGCGTGAACCTTTGGCTTGTGTGCACTCTAGAGGCCACATTTTTTGCCCAATCAACCTGAAATTTGCTCAGAATGATTGTCTTGATGACATCTCGGACAAGTTTGAAATTGGGTCATCTGGGGTCAAAAACTAGGTCACGGGGTCAAATCTTAGAAAAACCTTGTGTGCACTCTAGAGGCCACATTTTTTGCCCAATCAACCTGAAATTTGCTCAGAATTATTGTCTTGATGAAATCTCGGACAAGTTTGAAAATGGGTCATCTGGGGTCAAAAACTAGGTCACGGGGTCAAATATTAGAAAAACCTTGTGTGCACTCTAGAGGCCACATTTTTTGCCCAATCAACCTGAAATTTGCTCAGAATGATTGTCTTGATGAAATCTCGAACAAGTTTGAAATTGGGTCATCTTGGGTCAAAAACTAGGTCACGGGGTCAAATCTTAGAAAAACCTTGTGTGCACTCTAGAGGCCACATTTTTTGCCCAATCAACCTGAAATTTGCTCAAAATGATTGTCTTGATAAAATCTCGGACAACTGTGAAATTGGGTCATCTGGGGTCAAAAACTAGGTCACGGGGTCAAATCTTAGAAAAACCTTGTGTGCACTCTAGAGGCCACATTTTTTGCCCAATCAACCTGAAAATTGCTCAGAATGATTGTCTTGATGAAAAAAATCTCGGACAAGTTTGAAATTGGGTCATTTGGGGTTAAAAACTAGGTCACAGGGTCAAATCTTAGAAAAACCTTGTGTGCACTCTAGAGGCCACATTTTTTGCCCAATCAACCTGAAAATTTGTCAGAATGATTGTTTGATGAAATCTACGATAAGTTCGAAATTGGGTCATCTAGGGTCAAAAACTAGGTCACGGGGTGAAATTTTAGAAAAACCACGTGTGCACTCTAGAGGCCACATTTTTTGCCCAATCAACCTGAAAATTGGTCTGAAATGGTGACTTGATGAAATCTCGGACAAGTGTGAAATTGGGTCATCTGGGGTCAAAAACTAGGTCACTGGGTCAAATTTTAGAAAAACCTTGTGTGCACTCTAGAGGCCACATTTTTTGTCCAAATGTACTCATTTTTGCTCAGGAAGTGTGTTTTGATGATTTCTCGGACAAGTTCGAAATTGGGTCATCTGGGGTCAAAAACTAGGTCACAGGGTCAAATCTTAGAAAAACCTTGTGTGCACTCTAGAGGCCATATTTTTTGTCCAAATGTACTCATTTTTGCTCAGGAAGTGTGTTTTTATGATTTCTCTGACAAGATTAAAATTGGGTCATTTGGGGTCAAAAACTAGGTGACGGGGTCAAATCTTAGGAAAACCTTGCGTGCACTCTAGTCTCAGGTGAGCGCTTCAGGGCCAATGGCCCTCTTGTTTGGAAGTATCTGCAGAAAGTAGTCCTGCAAATAATGCAAAAAATATGCTATAAAACCAAAGAGCAGATGCAGAAATACTAAATTATCAAAGAAAACAGTACTTAAACTATTGTTTAACACTCCAAACAGCCATCTGCATGCAGAGACAAAATTTTCTTGGACTATTTTCTATTGTACAACGGACCCGGAAGCAAAAGGTAGACTGGGGTCACTCCTTACGGCTTGTTGTTCAACAGAATGGCAAAAACATACACAGGCTGATCTGCTTGCTCATTGGCCCTTTAACCCTTTCCTAAACAGTAAAATGTTTTTAGACTGTTCTATTTTTGAAGCAGCCACAGTTCACGGTACGGAAACTACAGAGACAGAGCCATTGGCTCTGCCGCTTAAATCCTCTGGGGGGGCTTCCGGCCACGTGTGGCTCTGTCTCTGGGGTCGCGATTTTTTGACAAAAAACAGGTGAGTGTTCAACTTTGTTGTTCATTTATTTTCTTCTGGTGCTTAAAATCGAAAAACCGGGAATGTCATGCTCCCCTAAGACCATTTATCTGCCTGTTCTGAATCTGTGGGCTTCAAATTCGGCAGGGTTTTCACAGGATCATTGTCATCGTGGGTCGACCCTATGTGATTTTTTCTTGTTTACATCATGTATTCATGTACATTTCAACGGTAAATAGCCAATTGCTGCAGCCAAAACATGTGATATACTAATCGAGGGATAATCTCGATCAGACATTGCTTTCCCATGTAACAAAACCTTGGAAATGATTCGCAAACGTAAAGTTTGAGCAATTTCTATCGGTGGCTCTGTCTCTGGCGGCTGGCTCTGTCTCTGGCGGCTGGCTCTGTCTCTGGCGGCTGGCTCCGCTTTGAACTGTCGGTTAACTTTAGTTTTTAGCCCGTTGTGCAATATATGATGACTTATATAGGCAAAGGGTTTATCTTTTAAGAAGATATCGCTTATCATTACACACGCACTCAAATAAAACCATGTGATGCATTCGCTTTATATACTGTTAGCCTAGTGACCACGTCCTCATTTTGAGCAATATTTAGTGTTTAATTTGTACCACCCAACAAAGTAAAGGCTGAAAAATTTGCTAGTCGTTTCGGTTTATGCTTCGCAAATATTCTTTGACGTTTTCTTAAACATGGTATACATTAGATTGATTGAGGAGTTTGTGCCAACATTAGAATAATGATTCACAAAGTGCAAACTTATAACAAGTTTCAAGTGCAAATTTTTAAATAGAACAGGCATATCAGCCTATTGTTTAGTGCGTTGGAGTAGTTGAGAGATTCTGTGCGAACTAGCACGCCAAATGATGAACGAATCGATGATGATGATGGTGGTGGTGTGGTTGGCTGCAGATTAGAAATGTTTTAGGAAATAACCGCGTTTATATAATTGATATGCACTTTCTCATGAAAGCTTGGCATTAAGTATGCAAAAGAAGCAAGTGAAACTATATATCGGATCCGGGATTTCTATGATGGGGTTCGAACATACAAAATGTGTATTCGTTTTCCTTTATTACGCGGGTTTTTACTGAAATGCTTCATCATCCCAACCCCATGCCCTCCGTTTACATCTTATTTAGGACTGCTCCAATTCAAAATGATGTCCAGACATGCAAGGATGCAGATGGGCGCCCCCCCCCCCCCTCATGAGAGAGAAATGTATGTATCTGCGCATAGCTCCGAAGTATCAAATATGTAATAGTTATCATTGAAATCTGTCAGAAAAAATATGAAAATGCTGGTTATGAGCCATTTTCTTTTATCGCAATGCACCAGAAAAATGTCTTGCTTGGGAAGGATTAAATGGAAAGATGTCGGATATATTGGCAAAAAAAAAAAAAAAAAAAAAAAAAAAAAAAAACCAGGAGCCAGTTTCATTTTTAAGACGTATTTTTTGTCTTACCGATGACTTACGACCGCGTAGCGCAAATTTATCAAGACCTGGGGCCCGTATTATCAACGCTCGTACGCTTAATTTTTGCGTAGTTACTTGTAACAACAAACCTGGTTGGTCCAATCTGATTTCTCGTGCACTCAGATGTTTTGTTGCACATTTTATACAAAAACTTGGTCGTAAGATCGTTGAAAATACGAGCCCCTGGATTATGCGATTGTTGTTTTAACCGATATTTAAGACATAGAAAAGTCAAAATTACTTCTTAAATGTTTTGATGAAACAGGCCCCTGACTTTTCGGAAGCGTTCACACCGAAAAACCGTCTGCTTCAAGTCTGTTTTGTGTATTTTCTCAGCTAATACTCGACGGATTTTGACGAGATAAAGTGCATGGCACGCGCGTCATTGAGAGGGACATTCCCCGGTTCTAACTCACTCCGTATCAAATCCCATGGTTTCTCCAAACATTCAAAATGAATGTTTTTGGTTGCATTTTAATGAAACTATGGAATTCTATGCATAAAGAGGTTCAGGAATGACCCTCTCAAAGGCGCGTATGGTGCAATTTCTCGTCAAAATACGTAGAGTTTAAACTGAGATATAGAACAAAATATGCTTGAAACAGACAATTTTTCGGTGTGGACCCTTCCCCAAATCACGCGGATTACCCATCGTGTAATTGTTTCTTTGTCAACACCCAGTTTGTCGCCTTAAGTACAATACTACATAGAATCATGAGCCGTGACGAAAGGTTAGTGTATATTCCAATACATGTAAATTGGAAGAGAAGCATGTTTCCCACTGAATAAAAGCGAATAATGGCACATTTTGCGCGGTGGCCTTGAGAGTTCAGTAGCTGTCTCCAGATAGTACGATGTCTTTGTCACAGGATGTTCGGATCCGAGTCACATATTTGCATAAATCGAAATCCCTCTTCCCCCGTCAATTTAGACTCGCTGATCTTTAATTATTCAAAGGACATTGTTTAATTGTAGCTTTGAAATTGAAAAACGGTGAATGTTCGAGGTTTTGCAAAGGGTTTAATCGATGACTGAACCATTCGCCATACACAATATGATCTATTTAGTGTGTGAGTAAATTACTTCGACACGAATTTTGTGATAGGTTAATTTTTTTCACCAAGCACACAGAGACAGAGCCAGCCGCCAGAGACAGAGCCAGCCGCCAGAGACAGAGCCACCGATAGAAATTGCTCAAACTTTACGTTTGCCAATCATTTCTAAGGTTTTGTTACATGGGAAAGCAATGTCTGATCGAGATTATCCCTCGATTGGTATATCACATGTTTTGGCTGCAGCAATTGGCTATTTACCGTTGAAATGTACATGAATACATGATGTAAACAAGAAAAATTCACATAGGGTCGACCCACGACGACAATGATCCTGTAAAAACCCTGCCGAATTTGAAGCCCACAGATTCAGAACAGGCAGATAAATGGTCTTAGGGGAGCATGACATTCCCGGTTTTTCGATTTTAAGCACCAAAAGAAAATAAATGAACAACAAAGTTGAACACTCACCTGTTTTTGTCAAAAAATCGCGACCCCAGAGACAGAGCCACACGTGGCCGGAAGCCCCCCAGAGGATTTAAGCGGCAGAGCCAATGGCTCTGTCTCTGTAGTTTCCGTACCGTGACAGTTGTGTAAGACATGTGATAGTCTATATTAACATCTGTGTGAGGAATGTTACAACTCCAACAGAATGGCAAAAACATGCATAGGCTGATCTGTACTCATGTCTGCTCATGGACCCTTTTTAACGCATTTCCCACCTAAGGATGCTTTTTTACTTCCCACAAGATAAAGGCTTTGAAAACATTGTGAGAATTTGAGAATATTAAACTTTGGTTCAGGCTTGATAAAGCTATGGTTTAGAACCAAGTGAGCATTTAATACTTTGATAATGCAACTACCCTCTCAACCAGCCTCATATTGTCAAACATAGCATAAATTATTTGTGTCTCCATTCTTTACAAGCCGAGCCCGGATAGCTCAGTCGGTTACGTCGGAGTCTGTCAATCCAGGGGTCTCGAGTTCGAACCCCGGCTCGGCCAGTATCCATTCTGACATTTGACAAAAGTCATTTGTCTCTCACCAATGGGTGTGAATCATCTATGTGAGAGAGCAGCTGGAGGCTCGGTTTGGATATTGTGGTTGTACTGGTGCGAGAAATACCAGGAACCCACGGTTAGGTGCTCCAGCCGCCGCGATATGACCCTGGTAGTTGAAAACGGCGTAAAACCCCAATAAACTCAAACTCCATTCTTTACCTTTCGTTTAACCCTTTCCCAAGCAAGACCTGGTTTTGATGTCCTTTATAGCAATGGCTTGGGAAAACATTGAAGCAAAAGAAGAAACTGCTGATAACCAGCAGTTTCTCCTTTTGTCTCAATATTTTTCATGCTATATTGTACACAAATTCTATCTTAACCCTTTCCCAAACGACAAATTTTAGGGTGATCCACTTCAAAAACTGCCAAAAATGACAAAAAAAGAAGTTATAAAGATATAATTTGTGTAAAATAATACATAGAAAATATTGAGACAAAAGGAGAAACTGCTGGTTATCAGCAGTTTCTTCTTTTGTCTCAATCTTTTCACAGGCCTATTCTATCAGGGACGTCAAAAGCAGGTCTTGTTTGGGAAAGGGTTAAACAAGGTCCATTTGTTGTCTGCAGCCGCTTTTGAATGGAACTTTTGAAATTTTGCGGTTTGGGAAAGGGTTGACCAATTGGAAGAGGACAAGATAATAAATCATTTTAAATACAAAGGTGTAACAGTTCACATAAAAAATGTATCAATAACTTGAAATTACCATTCAATAGTGCTGAAAAAAAGAAAAGGTTCATGTTATGGTAAAATTGAATTCCTAGTTCCTAAATGGTTTTCACCAGTGTTGGTCAACTTCAGAAGATTAAAGTAAACTTTATTTACTCAGTTTGCATAAACAATTACTTAAAATTGTTTGTCTTACATTTACCACTTAGTATAATGGTTTCTGTTACATTAAAAAAAAGCTATAACAGCAAAGTATTTAAGCTGTTGTTACACCATTTTCAAATGTAACCATTGATAGAGTGGTTCATACTAGTAAACTAGTTTGACATAAGGTCATGGGTAATAATGTCATGGACACATACCAATAATTTGCTGTTGTTTAATGATCATGATTCAGTTTGTGAGACTGTACCAATTTCTTGGTTACTTTCAAAAATGCTATAACTACTATAGTTATAATATTTTGAAAAATTACCAAAAAATTGTAGCTACCTTCGATACCTACCAAGCTGAACTGTACTATCACTATGCTGACTATTTGAAAAAATATGGCTGATTGAAAGTGTAAATTATCTTGAATGAGATAAAAAAAATCCTGATGTGTTCTTGGAAAATGATGGACAGAGCTATTGAAATTTGAGGATTCCATGCATGTAGACTATGTATATCCGTGTAATGGGATAAAGTGAGGAAAACATGGACAGATATTCCGAGAAAATGACAGACAGATAGCGAAATTCCCAAAACTTCATGCATATAGACCATGTATACTCAAATATGGAATATTTTGTGACAAAATGAGACATCCAAAATGTAGAAACATTGTGAGAAAATGCAGTATGGATGGATGTATTAGATGATGGAGAACATACATGAGAAGGAAGTGACAAGTTTACCATATCTCCTGATGAAATACCTGTGTCCTTGTAGGAAGACTAACACTTACAAAGTTAAAACAATGGTAAACATGTCTGCCTTAAATATGTCTTTCACAAACATGGACAGATCTTGGAGATTATTTTTGTAGAATAGTAGTGAATTTTTTGCTAAAAATAGACTTGGTTTACAGTAATGTATTGATAAACCATCAGTGTTGTTAGCTCACCTGAGCACAAAGTGCTCAAGGTGAGCTATCGTGATCGCATTTTGTCCGTCGTCCGTCCGTCTGTCCGTCTGTCCACAATTTGGTGTTTACACTCTAGCATCCACAAATATTAATCAATCTTGACCAAACTTTGTCAAAACAAGTATGGTCATAAGCTCTCGGATGAGTTCGATTATGGGCCAGATCAGACCAGAAAGTGCAGAGTTATCTGCCCCTGAATGACGAAAAATGCTGTTTTTTACTTTGTTTACACTCTAGCATCTACAATTATGGCCCAATCAATACAAATCTTTTATATTATGTTGGAGACTATAAGATCTTGGATTAGTTTGATTTTCAGTCAGATCAGACAAAAAAGTCAAGAGTTATGTGCCCTTGAATTTGACAAAATTGCCGTTTTCGACCTTGTTTACACTCTAGAATCTACAATTATTGACCAATTAATGCAAAACTTGGATACAATGTTGGAGACCATAAGATCTTGGATTAGTTTAATTTTCAATGTGATCTGACCAGAAAGACGAGAGTTATGTGCCCTTGAATTTGATAAAATTGCCATTTTTGACTGTTTTCGACCTTGTTTACACTCTAGAATCTACAATTATTGACCAATCAAGACAAATCTTGGACACAATGTTGGAGACCATAAGACCTCAAATGAATTTGATTTTCAGTGGGATCTGACCAGAAAGACGAGAGTTATGTGCCCTTGAATTTGATAAAATTGTCATTTTCGGCTGTTTTTTACCTTGTTTACACTCTAGAATCTACAATTATTAATCAATCAAGACAAATCTTGGACACAATGTTGGAGACCATAAGATCTCGAATGAGTTTGATTTTCAGTGGGATCTGACAAGAAAGACGAGAGTTACGTGCCCTTGAATTTGATAAAATTGCCATTTTCGGCTGTTTTTCGACCTTGTTTACACTCTAGAATCTACAATTATTAATCAATCAAGACAAAACTTGGACACAATGTTGGGGACCATAAGATCTCGAATGATTTTAATTTTCAGTCTGATCTGATGAGAAAGTCGAGCGTTATGTGCCCTTGAATTTGATGAAAATGCTGTTTTCGGCCGTTTTCGACCTTGTTTACACTCTAGAATCTACAATTTTTTATCAATCTAGACAAAACTTGGACACAATGTTGGGGACCATAAAATATCGAATTATTATAATTTTCAGTCTGATCTGATTAGAAAGTTGAGAGTTATGTGCCCTTGAATTTGACGAAATTGCCATTTTAAGCTGTTTTCGACCTTGTTTACACTGTAGAATCTACAATTTTTAATCAATCAAGACAAAACTTGGACACAATGTTTAGGACCATAAGATCTCGGACGAGACTGATTTTCAGTCTGATCTGATCAGAAAGTTGAGAGTTATGTGCCCTTGAATTTGATAAACTTGCCGTCTTTGGCTGTTTTTGACCTTGTTTATACTCTAGAATCTGTAATTATTTATCAATCAAGACAAAACTTGGACAGAATGCTGGCCACCATTAGATCTCGGATGAGTTTGATTTTCACAAAGTTATTGACCATAAGTTAGTTTTCAGTCTTGAAAGTGTTGCTCATATCATCTTGGTTCAGGTGAGCGATATAGGACCATCATGGTCCTCTTGTTATAAAATCTCCTACAGTTGTCGCCACATCGTATGGCACAATGTTTATGTTTTGTTAAAATGTAATTGAACGTTAAAGAAAACATAAACATGTGCCATACGATGTGGCGACAACTGTAACTACGGCTGACTCAAGTTACAAAATTTTACAACACTTCGAAAATACTATTATTGTTTGTCAGAAATTATGTCATGGTTAACGGGATAAAATCATTCCCAGTTAGTATTTGAAAACCTTACAAAGTGTGTTTTTCTGTCTGGACTACATCCAATTTGGATCAGACTGTCGAGTCTGGTAAGAAAATTATCTGCCAATTGGATGATTTGTTAATCAGTGACAATGCATGCATTTTCAAAACCTGCTCATGGTCATGTCAACATATATGGCCGGCTTGATATCACCAAAAGTCTTGTCTGCTGCCATCAAATCGGAAAATGATCTAGAATCATTGGCTTAGAGAGCAAAAAGGGGAAGTAATTAAATAATGTAGAATCTATAAACAAACAAAAACAGTGTCTGTGATTACTCCAGAAAACTTGTAGACATATTGTTGGCTAAAGCTTCTGGAAAAACTAGGTTTCATTTGTAGAAGTAAATAAACAGAATCTTTCTTTGTGGTAGACCTGCCAAGATTTGAACAAATAACATCTATTCTAAATGTGTTATGTCACTTGAATCCCCACTTCTTATCCAGGGGTCACTGGTTTGATCATTTTGTCGCTTTTTAACGAAAACCTCGTAACTGCAGCTTGTTATAAGCTGCAGTTACAAGGTTTTCGTTGAAAAGCAGTGATATGCTCTTCCTGTCTTTCTGATGATTGATTGCACAGAATGAACCTAGCCCTTGAGTGGACAAATGAAATTCCAGTTAATTAGTTTATATCCAAAACTGTGGGTATGCAATATGAATTTTGGACGATAATGCACCAATATTAGATCTATATTGCTGATGAAATATTTCTGTTCTAATTAACCAGGAAGTTCAAATAGTAGACTGCATGTGAGTGCTGTTTTATCTTCAGGATAATCCCTCTACATTTTTAACCCTCTCCTAAATGGAAAAATATGAGAATAAAAAAAAAACAGCTGCTGAATATGCAATTGATATTAATAAAAAATATTGGGTGCATTATAGCAGAGAAAATATTTAGACAATGGAGAAAAAGTTTATTCTTCTTTTGCATCAATATTTTCTTTACATGATATCTTACATAAATCCTATATTTACTAACACCAACTTTGGTGGACTGCAGCAGCTTTTGAATCTGAATTGTCCAAAGTTTTGCATTTAGAGAAAAGGATAAATTAACCCATTCCCAAAAAAGATCTGGTTTTGATATTCCTAATAAATAACGCTTGGGAAAACATTGAGGCAAAAGAAGAAACTGCTGATAATCTGCATTTTCTCCTTTTGCCTCAATATTTTCTGTGCTAATATTTCAAATAAATCAAAGCTTTATCAATATCCATTTCATGGTCTGCTACAGCTTTTGTATTTGACAACCCAACTATTTTGCCCTTTGGGAGAGGGTTAAGGGAAAGGATAAAATTAATTAACACCTTAACTAACACTGGTTTACTGGTATATTTGCAGGATCCCACGGAGGGTAATCCAGAGGATGAGGGTATAAGCCCGGATGTAGCCACATTCTCCAAGAAACATGAGCTCGACCCAGAGGACAGCCTCGAGCCCGCGCCCGACATCGAGATACCCCCGCCCATGCCTGTACAGGACCAGTCTCATATGCTAGCTCTCGGAACAAACCAAGCTGCTGATATCGCGGAAAAATTTGTAAGTAAATTTTAATTGTATTTAGTACTCTCATTACTGAAATGGTGAAAAAGAAGAAAATGCATTTTATCCTTTCAGCAATTGTTTATAACTGTTCAAGGGATGTCCTTAGACTTCCACGTAAATTCTTTTTCATGGAAAAAATCATTAATATTGACATGAATTGTTATTAAGGAAAGATTACTTAGGAAAAACAATGTAGGAAAAGAAGAAAAATGTTAGCTTATAAGTCTTGGGGACAGGATCATGCACAGTCCAACATGCTAGCTCTCTGCATCAACTATTTCTGAAATGGCATTTAATAAGAGTCTATTTGTTAGTCTGTTTCTCCATCTAAAAAATGAATTCAATTCTTTATGACACCACCTTTCTGTCTGTGATACCAGTGTGAAGGTCAAAACCAATCATCAAGGTCGCACTACTGCAATATTTGCTGCTGTGGAAGTATTCATATTTCACATACACACTGTGCTAATTGTTGTTTTCAGGCCTCAAACTTATCATTAAAGACTCAGTCGGAAAATAACTCACTAGATCTAGACAATCAGATTGAGAACCTCGTCAAACAAAGAATGGTGAGAAGCTGTTTCCATGGCAACCCGCATGATTACATGTTCTATGGTCATCTTTGTTTTGGCTTTGATTTAAGCTTATTGTTTGTCTTTTCATTTTTATGCCCCCGTATCGAGAGATCGGGGGCATATTGTTTTACTCGTGTCCGTCTGTCTGTCTGTCCGTCCGTCCGTCCGTCTGTCCGTCTGTCCATCCGTCTGTCTGTCTGTTCGTCCGTCTGTCCGAAAACTTAACCTTTGCCTTTTCTCCAAAAGTATTTGACATGCAAAGCTCAAATTTGGTATGCAACTTCCTTTTAATGATATCTATCTGTTCCATGCAGTTTGACCTTTCTCAAGGTCATCTCTTAACCCTTATCAACCCTTTACTCTGTGAAAACTTAACCTTTTACTCCGAAAACTTAACCTTTGCTTTTTCTCCAAAAGTATTTGACATACAAAGCTAAAATTTGGTATGCAACTTCCATTCAATGATATCTATCTGTTCCATGCAGTTTGACCTTTCTCAATGTCATCTGTTAACCCTTATCAACCCTTTACTCTACGAAAACTTAACCTTTTACTCTGAAAACTTAACCTTTGCTTTTTCTCCAAAAGTATTTGACATACAAAGCTCAAATTTGGTATGCAACTTCTTTTCAATGATATCTATCTGTTCCATGCAATTTGACCTTCCTCAAGGTCATCCCTTAACCCTTAATAACCCTTTACTCCACGAAAATTTAACATTGTAGAAAAATGGCCATTTCGGGGCCATTTGTGTTTCATTAACACATCTTGTTGTTTTCAGATTATAATTGTCATATGTTGTGCATGCTTATTAGCTCACCTGAGCACGAAGTGCTCGAGGTGAGTTATTGTGGTCACTTTTTGTCCGGCGTCCGTCCGTCCGTCTGTCCGTCCGTCCGTCCGTCCGTCAACATTTGGGGTGTTTACACTCTAGCATCCACAAAAGTTACTCAATCTTGATCAAACTTGGCCAAAACAAGTACGATCATAAGTTCTTGGACAAGTTCGATTATGGGCCTGATCGGACCAGAAAGTGTGGAGTTATCTGCCCTTGAATGTCAAAAAATGCTGTTTTTAAGTTTGTTTACTCTCTAGCATCTACAATTATTGATCAATCAAGACAAAACTTGGACATAATGTTGGAGACCATAAGATCTTGGATGAGGTCAATTTTCAGTCTGATCTGACCAGAAAGATGAGAGTTATGTGCCCTTGAATTGGGCAAAATTGCCACTTTTCTGCTGTATTCGAAAAAGAGTTAATCAAAGGGAAGGAACTCTGACACTACTTTTATTCAGTATAAGTAGAGTTATCTAGTTTGATAGAGGATATAAATAGATTTGCACTCTTAGAATACCATTACCAAACAACAAAATTTTAGCCTAGTCCAAAATCATAGGTGTTGCAGACGACAAGTTCCATTGAACAAAATTTAACATTTTTTGGTCTTTCTTGGTAGAACACATTGTGGGTAATGAAGAAATTGCTTGTCACAATGTTTTCCAAAGCCTTTATTTTGTGGGGCATCCAAAAGCGCCAATGTGTGGGAAAGGGTCAATCAAGACAAAACTTGGACACAATGTTGGGGACTATAAGATCTCAGATGAGTTTGATTTTCAGTCTGATCTGATCTGAAAGTCAAGAGTTACGTGCCCTTGAATTTGACAAAATTGCCATTTTCGGCCGTTTTCAACCTTTTTTACACTCTAGAATCTACAATTATTATTCAATCAAGACAAAACTTGGACACAATGTTTTGGACCATAAGATCTGGGATTAGTTTGATTTTCAGTCTGATATAATCAGAACGTCAAGAGTTATGTGCCCTTGAATTTGACAAAATTGCTGTTTTTTTTACTGTTTTCGACTTTGTTTACACACTAGAATCTACAATTATTGACCAATCAAGACAAATCTTGGACACAATGTTGGAGACTATAAGATCTCACGTAAGTTCCATTTTCAGTTTGATCTGATTAGAAAGTCAAGAGTAATGTGCCCTTGAATTTGATAAAATTGCTGTTTCTGGCTGTTTTTGACCTTGTTTATACTCTAGAATCTACAATTATTTATCAATCAAGACAAAACTTGAACACAATGTTGGGGACTATAAGATATTGGATGACTTTGGTTTTCAGTCTGATCTGATGAGAATGTTGAGAGTTATGTGCCCTTGAATTTGACAAAATTGCCATTTTCGGCAGGTTTCGACTTTGTTTACATTCTAGAATCTACAATTATTGATCAATCTATACAAAACTTGGACACAATGTTGGGAACCATAAGATCTCATATGAGTTTGATTTTCAGTCTGATCTGATCAGAAAGTTGAGCGTTTTGTGCCCTTGAATTTGACAAAATTGTTGTTTTCGGCTGTTTTCGACCTTGTTTATACTCTAGAATCTACAATTTTTTATCAATCAAGACAAAACTTGGATACAATCAGGGCTAAAGATAAGTGGAGGTGAAGACATACTAACATTGTTTTTTCGAATTCAAATCCTATGTTGTGGGTACTTATTTGAATCGTCTCGAGGAGACGATACAAATGAGTACCTACAACATAGGGTTTGATGATCACTGACAGCAGTATTGCAGTTTGAAAAGTCACCACCCCCTCTTATCTGGAGCCCTGTACAATGTTTGGCACCATAATTTAGATCTCGGATGAGTTAGATTTTCACAACCTTATTGACCATAATTTCTTTTTCAGTCTTAAAGTAATAAATATTAATTGAATTGAACAAAAGTGTTGCTCATATCATTTAGGTTCAGGTGAGCGATATAGGACCATCATGGTCCTCTTGTTTTTAAGATTTTAGTTTGATTTCCCAACTGAAAGATCAGCAGATAATATATCGTTCAAATGTTCACATTGACACAAATATTTCATCTAGATTAATTACATGGAGGCTAGGATAACTTATTCTTTGTAAACTAGATTTGTTTTAAAAACCTTTATGAATAGTTTAGAAAAACTATTCCTTTCCATTTCTTTTGATGCCACGGGCAAAGTTCTAGGTCAAGGTCAAATATCAATGCTAATTGTCACAAAAAAGCATTTGTATTACACAAACACATATTGCTAAAAATGGAATTGTCAACAGTGAAAATATCAATAGTAAAAGATATGTTATACTTTATGTTCTTCTTTTCTGAATGTGCCTAAAGTTTTATGTTGTTTGTATCATTTTTGTCTTTTCAATCGCATTGATTCCCAGGAATATTTCTCTGAAAACATTTGCGTAAAATTTGAATAGGTCTTGTATTTTGACAATTAGGAATTTAGTGAATGTAAAAGAATTGAGTCAACAAAACTGGCACTGTAAAAGACAGGAAAGCACTGCAAATAGATCACTGTCTTGAAGACCATAGTTAGATACTGCACCAAAGCTTTAACCCTTTCCCAAACAAGACCTGGTTTTGATGTCCCTATTATAAAGTGCTTGGGAAAACATTGAGACAAAAGAAGAAACTGCTGATAACCAGCAGTTTCTCCTTTTGTCTCAAATATTTTCTATGCCATATTTTACACAAATCATTTCTTTGATAATTTACATTTTGTCATTTCTGGCAGTTTTTGAAGTGGATCACCCTAAAATTTTGTTGTTTGGGAAAGTGTTAAGTTCTAGATGCATGGTTAGATAACTTAGGCTAATTTAGGTAGTTATACAAAAGGGCTGCTGTGTAGGTCTGGTAATGCTTGAATGTTAAGGTATGACAGCAGTATCCAGCCTCACAAGAAGAAATATTTTAAGACATAAGTATCATTTGTGACCCGTCACGCTAAAAGGGACCTTATAGAAAGTGTGAAAAATATCGACCCTAGTCAGTCTGCGCAGTCTGCACAGCCAGACTATAGGGCTGATACTTTTCATTTGTATGTAATTTTCTACAGATCTGGAATGTTTCCCCTATCTTACTATATGTTCATTATTCGCATGCGGGATCTGGTTGACCTGTGCTGAGTCTCACAAGTTTGTAAAAAAATTGATTTTTGGAGTTTGGATAAGGTCCCTTTTAGTGTGATGGGTCACATTTGTTAAAACTAATAGTTGAAAAGTCTGTATGTTTCTGTTTTCCCTACCACATTATTGTTTATTATAAACTAAACCTCGTGTGTTTTACCTCCAGGTGTTCTATGTTGTAGATGTCAGATTGCTCTTTCCCATTCAATCTGATTTTGACATACAATTGCAGAAGTCTTGGAAAACATTCAAGCTGAAGAAGCAAATGCTGATATCCATTTCTCCTTTTCTTTCGTATTTTCAATACGATGAACCATATATATTATGTCTTTGTTTACTTTTATTTAATTTTCTGCAACATGTTGAATTTGGGTTTAGGTATTTAATTCTATTGTCTCATAGAAAGGGCTAGACAGGTAGCAAGAATCTTTCATCACTGAAAATAATTATGGACAAGACATTTTGACAGATGCTGATACCTTGACTGAAGTCAGCTTGTTAACCCTTTACCAAACGTCGAAAATTTAGACTGTTCCAATTTCAAAGATGTTGCAGACGACAATTTAAACTGAATGAAATTTCACCTTTTTAGCTCGACTTTTCGAAGAAAATGAGAGCTTATACTGTCACCCGGGCGTCGGCGTTGCAACAAAGGTTAAAGTTTTTTCAAACATCAATAACTTCCATACTATCAAAGGGATTCAACCCAAACTTGGAATACTAAATCACCATCACACCCTCTACCTTACTACCAGGGCCCATGACCCTGGCTCCACTATATTTGGAGTTATGCCCCCTTTATACTAAGCACTTAGAAAGTCGAGCGTGCTGTCTTCGGACAGCTCTTGTTTGGTCTTATTGTGTAGAAAATATTGTGAAAATATTTTCCACAATGTTTTCCAAAGCAATTTTCATGTAGGGAGTCAAAAAGAGTCAATGTGTGGTAATGGGTTAAATCCATACATGAAATTATTCTGTGTAGGTACTTTTGTTGATATGTTCTTTATTCTTCCAGCAAGATAGATCATCTTCTTAATAAATACAATAACTATTACATGAATACTGTACAGCTCGCATGTTTTTTGCCTAAAACACTCGCCCATTGCTGTCAAAAAAAAAGAAATTTGGGTGGAAAATTGCGTTGATCATTGCTATAGAGTGCAAATGCCAGGTATAGTCTTAGCTTGCCCACGCAAATCACAGCAATTCGCGATGGTTGAGTGGAAAATTGCAGTGGTAAGTCGCATTGATTCCAGAGGTTTGGACGGAAAAACAAGCTCGATGAGGCCATCATGTTTCATCACCCGAATCCACCCTAAATCGAATTGTGGTGATGCATGAAAATGGGCAAAAAATGTACAAGCTGTGGCACAGGCATGCAGAAAGTTTCTCACTTGATGGCATTGAAGCTTTATCAAGATTACAAGTCATGCTGTAACTGAAATGACATTACACGACATACACATCTACATTTCAGGACCCGGCACCGGACACAGGTCAGGGGTCAGACTCAGGGGGAGAGGAAGATAAAGATGCGGAGAGAGAAAAATACCTGCAAAAACGAAAGTAAGTACACTTTGTAAAAACAATGGCAAAGGAAGAAAAATACCTGCAAAAACGAAAGTAAGTACACTTTGTAAAAACAATGACAAAGGAAGAAAAATACCTGCAAAAACGAAAGTAAGTACACTTTGTATAAACAATGGCAAAGGAAGAAAAATACCTGCAAAAACGAAAGTAAGTACACTTTGTAGAAACAATGGCAAATGGAGAAAAATACCTGCAAAAACGAAAGTAAGTACACTTTGTATAAACAATGGTAAAGGGAGAAAAATACCTGCAAAAACGAAAGTAAGTACATTTTGTAGAAACAATGGCAAAGGGAGAAAAATACCTGCAAAAACGAAAGTAAGTACACTTTGTATAAACAATGGCAAAGGGAGAAAAATACCTGCCAAAACGAAAGTAAGTACACTTTGTAAAAACAATGGCAAAGGGAGAAAAATACCTGCAAAAACGAAAGTAAGTACACTTTGTATAAACAATGGCAAAGGGAGAAAAATACCTGCAAAAACGAAAGTAAGTACACTTTGTAAAAACAATGGCAAAGGGAGAAAAATACCTGCAAAAACGAAAGTAAGTACACTTTGTAAAAACAATGGCAAAGAGAGAAAAATACCTGCAAAAACGAAAGTAAGTACACTTTGTAAAAACAATGGCAAAGGGAGAAAAATACCTGCCAAAATGAAAGTAAGTACACTTTGTAAAAACAATGGCAAAGGGAGAAAAATACCTGCAAAAACGAAAGTAAGTACATTTTGTAGAAACAATGGCAAAGGGAGAAAAATACCTGCAAAAACGAAAGTAAGTACACTTTGTATAAACAATGGCAAAGGGAGAAAAATACCTGCAAAAACGAAAGTAAGTACACTTTGTAAAAACAATGGCAAAGGGAGAAAAATACCGGCAAAAACGAAAGTAAGTACACTTTGTATAAACAATGGCAAAGGGAGAAAAATACCTGCAAAAACGAAAGTAAGTACACTTTGTAAAAACAATGGCAAAGGGAGAAAAATACCTGCAAAAACGAAAGTAAGTACACTTTGTAAAAACAATGGCAAAGAGAGAAAAATACCTGCAAAAACGAAAGTAAGTACACTTTGTAAAAACAATGGCAAATGGAGAAAAATACCTGCAAAAACGAAAGTAAGTACACTTTGTAGAAACAATGGCAAAGGGAGAAAAATACCTGCAAAATCGAAAGTAAGTAGACTGTAAAAGCAATTGCCAAGACAGAAAGACTAAAAAATAAAAATATGGACATGATAAAAGATTTTGCAAACAATATCTTATCAACGTTTTTTTTGTCATCCACAGCAGCTTTGATTATAATTATACCGTAGGCAGGTCAAATTTTTAAAGAGCAGTCATTTGGGGAAGGTTTACAATTAGCTTCCATATGGTTTTGTAGTGTCGGACAGCATTTCAGGCAAACTTTGGCATTTATTACTTACCGAATAATTGGATAAAATTATGGAACATTCAGCCTTTGATTTGTGTGCCAAAATAAATAATTGGTGTATTTTTGTATGTTATTATAAAACATTATAGGGAAAACACAAACTTAACACATTACCAAACAAGCTCTGCTTTTGATGTCCAAAATAGAAAAAGAAAAAGAAAACATTGAGACAACAGGAGAAGATGCTCAGATAACAAGCATTTTCTCCTTTTGTCTCAATACTTAATGTGCTGTTTTCACCAATACCAATAAATCATCTACAGTATCTTTTAAATTGAACTTGAGTCCAATTTAGTTTTGTTAATGAGAGAAGAATTAAACATCACAGGGATTCCCCAAATTTAATTGCTTGACTGTAGAAACTGCATCTCATAATCATATTCTGTTTTCATGGTCAAAGCACCATAATGTATTGTAAGATTTGTAGTGAAATCTTTCCTAAAAATCTAGGAAAGTGTTAAAGACATGAGAAATAAATACAGATATTTAGGGTGCATCATCATAAAATTGTCTTATTTCTATGATTATGATGAATACCACTTCATTTGTACTATACCAGTACATCAAATCGGAATGAACCCTGGTTGCAATGCATAAAAGTCAAGGGCTTACAACATAAAAGGAATTCACATATAGGTAGCAGAAATACTACTCCATGCTTAAGTGAACTTAACCCTTTCCGAAACAGCCAAAATTCAGGGTGATCCACTTCAAAAACTGCCACAAATGACAAAATTATCGTTATTTAACGATCTGGAACCATAATAGACACTTTTGAAAATACAAAAAGTATTGTTATATATTATTTCTATGATATAAGACGGAGGTAAAATGAAACTTAAAACAATTTTTACCGATATGTTGGAATTTTATATATTTTTTTAGTTATTGACCCCCTTTTACAAAAAAAGGCGGGAAAAGGGGAAGCACCAACTCCGTAAATCTCATATTTTTTCCCAGAAGATGATAATATCTGACATTTTTCAGCTTGTATGCTACAACAGATATGTATGTAACATAAATAAGCTAAATACAAAACTATGAAAAACAAAATTGAGAAAAAAACACTTCATTATACATAAGGTTTATGATTTTGCAACTGAATTTTTTCCATGATTAAGAAAAATGAACATTTTTCTTTGATCTGTAATTTTTGTAATATTGACTGGCAGGGCATGAGACCTACACCAAAATTATCTCTAATTTATACTTGTGCAAATAAAACAAGAATGGGAAAAAGTTACCGTTAAATTTTGGTTTTTTATGAATTCAAACTTAGTAGGGGCGCATAAAGCAAGGACAAAATTATCCAAAATAGGTCATTCACTTCCATCAAATATTCATTGTAAGGTCAAATGTAACAACACATTATTTTTTATAGTAACTTATATAAAGAACTTATTTTTATCAAATATTCATTGCCAGATTTCCCTGTAGTTACTACATAAACTATTGTTAACAAAACAAGGGCATTATATACATCGGTGGGGAATATTGTGACACTAAATTTCTGAAAATTGTCAATAATTTTGTAAATACTTGACCAATTTGAAATCGGTTTGAAACAGAAAAAAGTGTAAAACGCCCGATATCAGATGGGTGGTAACTCTTTTACAAATTAAGTGATAAAAACGTTATTGACGACCTGATTAAGTTTTGGTTGGTCGTCAATAACTTTTATAACAGCTGTTTTTTTTTCAAAGATTATCCTTGGCATTCAGCAAAGTCATGGAGTGTTCCCGCTGTCTCTGCTTAAATTCTTTTTTTTTCAAATCGGTCATCTATTGACAGAATTGTTGGAAAATATCGAAAATATTATGTCAGGTGATTCCCCGCCGTGATATAAGATTCGTGGGGTGGAAGAGGGTTGAAATTTGTCTCATGTACTACTGTATAAGAACGCCTTTTTAAAATCAAATTGAGCTAATCTTACACGAACATGTATCTTTGATTACCGGGTCTTTACATACTTATAGTCCTTTAATTAACGATATTGTGGCACATGTTTACAAAATTTACCCTTGCAAAAAACGCAATAGCAAAGTCATAACTACTGTAAATTTGCATGTGATGGTTCGAATCTTGCAGGTCCCTTACACCTTCAAGATTTGAACCAAGACATGCAACGGTGAACTTAAAATTAATAAGGATTACCTTTTGTTTATTACTGTAAAATTTGTAAACATGTGTCATTATATTGTGACTGGACTATAATCAAAAAAAAAAAAATCAAGGCAGAGGAGGCAATATTGATACTATATCAAATCCTGGTCTTTAAGCATTTTCGTATAGATCTTGAATCAATCAAGTGTATTGGTGCATACATAACCCATCCCCCCCCCCCCCCAAAAAAAAAAAAAAAACAAAAACAAAACTGTACCAGTCCAAAAGAACAGAAAACACTGAGGAAAAGGGACACATTGATGATAACGCATTGATGATAATCAACAACCTCTTCTTTTCTCTCAATGTTTTCTTAAAATTATTTCTACAATGGACGTCAAAACTAGACTTGTTAAGAGAAGGATATATCAGTGCTTTGCTCTTTTATAACCAAATCAGTAAATTCATAACAAGTGTAGGGCTATTGTTCAAAACAGTTATTTCTTCATTTCTCTTAGTGTTTTTCTGTTATTTCTACCAGTGATCTGGGCCCCGTTTTATCAACGAAATTATGCACATTATTTTCGTAGATTTGAACGGAAGTTAATTTTTTTTGCGTAAGTGCGTTTTACAAAACATGTTCGCAGCTAAGATTGGAATTTCCTAAGTTTTTTCCGTAGCTTTACGATCAAAAATAGTTGACGTAATTCTGTTCGTCACCACTGTCGATGCCTAAATTTACCGTTTAAAGCCTTGATAACCCAAAAATTACTGAAAATATCAAAATATCTATGAAAGGAAATGTTAAAATTGAACAAACCACGGAAAATTCATGTGAATAGCAATGGATTTTGTGCTAACAATAGACTGGGTTTAAAGTTATGTTTTGATAAACCGTCAGTGTTGTCATAAAATATCGTAACTACGGCCTGATTTAAGCCGTAGCTACGAGGTTTCATAACAGCTCCAACGAATTACTACCGTATGTCCGAAATAATGTCACGATTTAACTGGATAAAATCGTTCCCTAATTCGCTGTACTTTCACTTTCTTTTTTGTTGCTATTTATAGAATACAACATGAAAAAGTAGTTTTCATGTATTTCCTATTCTAATGGAATGAATGTACGTTTGATATACGTTTAATCGCCAGAGTGTTCAGAACGATAACATTTAAGCATTTTTCATGCTACTAACAACGAGAAATACGAGAATTATCTCTATCTATGCAGAAAAATACACTTTAAATAGCTTACACGGCCGATATATATTGATTTTTACGAGAAAGTAAACCGAGGTGAGAACAAAATCGAATCTTTCCGAAGTGCGTTTCACGGAAATAACCGAGTGCCGTAAATACCCGATCATCGGCGATAATAACCGAAATCCATTATGGTTCCAGATCGTTAAGATATGATTTGTGTGAAAAATGGCACAGAAAATATTGAGACAAAAGGAGAAACTGCTGGTTATCAGCAGCATCTTCTTTTGTTTCAATGTTTTCCCAAGCCTTTTCTATCAGGGATGTCAAAACCAGGTGTTGTTTTGGAAAGGGTTAAATTCCTTTCTTTGCCTTGGAATCATGTTTTCATCCTTTTATATTTCAAATATTATCTTAATTATGATATTTTCATGATATATTTTTGTCCATTCCAGATATGTGATACAAGAATTAGTAGAAACAGAAAGTATATATGTACGAGATCTTGGCAGCATAGTTGATGTAAGTAATCAGTACTTATTACTATTATGTCTCCTTAGGCTTGCAGAAGGATATGCACAAAGCTGATAGCTACGTCGATAACATTAATGAGTGTTGATCCAGTTGACTTTGGTCGGAATTCAAGCTCGATGACCCATTACCGGATGTCAAATTTTTGGACTGGTCTAATTTGATAGGTGTTTCAGAGGACAATTTCAAGTTGGTGAACTTTTAAAGGGACATTTCATACCAATTGCAATTTTTTAAAGTATGTCTTGGTGCCAAGATTGGTTATTCTAATGAATATAAATACTATTTGTTTTTTGAAGTTGTTGCCAATAAGCGAGAAACACGCATTTAAAATTGAGACATAATCGATAAATTGCATATAAATCCGAAGTGTTGTCCACAACAATTTGTTCAATTTTAACACAAAAATATAAATTTCTCGTAAACGGCGCAATATTTTGGCTTGAAATTTTCAGAATTTTCGTAAGGGAATATACTCTTTCAGATAAAAATAAAAGTAAAATTTATGACAAAAAATTCTGAAATGTCACTTTAAAAATCTTTGCATTTTGGGTAAGAAAACATTGTGGATGATGAAGAAATTGCTTGTCATAAGCAATTTCTTCATTTTCCCCAGTGTTTTCCCAAGTCTTTTTCTAAAGGACTGTCAAAAGGCGTTATGGGAATGGGTTTTAAGTAAGTCATGTCGCTTACCGTTGGATGCAAACTATCTGTGCTGGATGAGCAGCTGGTAGCTTGGATTGGGTGTTGTGTTTGTACTGCAAGAAACGCAAGGAACACATGTAATGGTGCTCTAGCAGTGGTAGTATGACCATATCACTTCCACATTTCTGAATGAACAAATTGTCGTTGTAAATACAAAACCTCGTATCTCGTTTTTGGAAAACTTTAAAGGGGAAGTAACAAAGTATAATAACTTTCCTCAAACTGAAAGGTTTTACTTGAAATTTGAACATATTGTTCACAAATAATGTGTTATTATAGATACTGATCAGTAAAAATATCTTAAAATCTGCAAGAATTGTCTTTACTTGACACACAAGATTTTACCTTGAAAATTGCAACTATCAACGTACAAGGTTTTGCATTTACACAGACGAAATGTTTTATCATTGTACGCAACATAATAGTTCAGAGAAAATATAATTGGCTCTAATAATGCCTTTAGACTAGAATCTTGTTTATAAATCCATAATATTTAAGGTAACAAGAAAAAGTATCCAGTCTAATTCAGCTCCCTGTTGTTTTATAGTTGAAAGTTGAGTACAGTGACATAAACAAAACAATTAATGCTTTGCCAAACAAGCCTTCATTTTGATGTCCCTAGTAGAAATTACTTTAACCCTTTCCCAAACAAGACCTGGTTTTGACGTCCCTAATAAAAAGGGCTTTGGAAAACATTGAAACAAAAGAAGAAACTGCTGATAACCAGCAGTTTCTCCTTTTGTCTCAATATTTTCTATGCCATATTTCACACAAATCCTATCTTTAATAATAACCATTTTGTCATTTGTGGCAGTTTTTGAAGTGGATCACCCTAAAATTTTGTCGTTTGGGAAAGGGTTAAAAATATAGAGGCAAAACAAGAAAATTTCTCGTAACAGCACTTCACCCTTTTGCCTCAATATTTTCTGTGCTGCATTGTACACAAAACCAATCTTAATGGTCATTCATTTTGTCTTCTACAACATCTCTCCAATTGGAACTAAATTTTTGGATATTTTGGGACAGGGTTATATTCCGTAATTCTCTCCAAAACCTCTCGAAATATCCTCCTTATTGTCAGGTCATCCAGTCTATACAATTTTGTCTTGGGGGCTTAACCCTTTCTCAAACAATAAAATAAATGTCCATTTTGAAAGTTGCTGCTGTAGACAAAATGGATGTTGTTATGAAAGGAATTGTGTACAAAATAAGTTTGCAAATATTGAGGCAGAAGGAGAAAGCGCTGATCATCAGCACTTTCTTCTTTTGTGTCAATTTTTTCCAAAGCTTCTTCTATTACGGGCGTCAAAACAAGGTCTTGTTTGGGAAAGGGTTAATGCCTAAATATTGTAAGTGTTAATGATTTATCTGTACTTACGATGGTTTTGCACTTAAACTATTTGTCTATTTGATTTGTTTCTGTAATTTTGATGAGTCTGCAAAATCATATTCCCTACCAAAGAGGTCATTGCTCTCTTAGCAAAAACAATAATATTTTAGACTGGTCCAAATTGAAAGGTCATGCAGATGACAAAATAACAATTGATGTTTCGCCCACTTCCAGTAGCATTTATTTTCTTGTCTGCAACATTTTTCAATTTCAACCTGTCTGATATTCCTTCTCTTTGGATCTGATTAAATCTAACATAGTACTCTGGCTAATTCTTACAGAAACCAGATCTGAAATTGACTACAAAGGTTTAAAAAAAATGTTGACTCAAAGGAAGAAAATGCTGGTGATTAGCATATAATCATTTTGCATCAACATTTCCTGTGCTACATTGCACATTGATTGTACTTTTAGCAACTAACATTTTGTCTTGCACAAATTGCTTTCAAATTAGAACAGTCCGTTTTTTGCCATTTTTAGCTCGACTTTTCGAAGAAAATGAGAGCTTATACTGTCACCCGGGCGTCGGCGTTGGCGTTGGCGTTGCAACCAAGGTTAAAGTTTTTTCAAACATCAATAACTTCCATACTATCAAAGGGATTCAACCCAAACTTGGTATACTTATTCACCATCACATCCTCTACCTTACTATCAGGGTCCATGACCCTGGGACCACTCTATTTGGAGTTATGCCCCCTTTATACTAAGCAACTTAGAAAGTCGAGCGTGCTGTCTTCGGACAGCTCTTGTAGGATAGTGCGAAGGCATACAAGTTAATTCAACTTTGTATATGTTTCTGTGTTGCAGGGTTACATGTCATATCTAGCAGAAAGTGAAGAGATTCCTGATGAGATGAAGGAAAAATGTAAAATAGTATTTGGAAATATTCATCAAATTTATGATTGGCATAAAGAGTGAGTAGTAGATGGAAATATTCATCAAATTTATGATTGGCATAAAGAGTGAGTAGTAGATGGAAATATTCATCAAATTTATGATTGGCATAAAGAGTAAGTAGTATTTGGAAATATTCATCAAATTTATGATTGGCATAAAGAGTGAGTAGTATTTGGAAATATTCATCAAATTTATGATTGGCATAAAGAGTGAGTAGTATTTGGAAATATTCATCAAATTTATGATTGGCATAAAGAGTGAGTAGTATTTGGAAATACTCATCAAATTTATTATTGGCATAAAGAGTGAGTAGTATTTGGAAATACTCATCAAATTTATGATTGGCATAAAGAGTAAGTAGTAGATGGAAATACTCATCAAATTTATGATTGGCATAAAGAGTGAGTAGTATTTGGAAATATTCATCAAATTTATGATTGGCATAAAGAGTAAGTAGTAGATGGAAATACTCATCAAATTTATGATTGGCATAAAGAGTAAGTAGTAGATGGAAATACTCATCAAATTTATGATTGGCATAAAGAGTAAGTAGTATTCGGAAATATTCATCAAATTTATGATTGGCATAAAGAGTAAGTAGTCAAGAATGAAACAAGTTAAAGATTGCAATTCCAAGTTTTCGAAAGTAAGGAAATTTTCATTTGAATAGAAGAACATAATTATAGTGGTCCCATGATATCATGATTCCCACCAAACAATAAGGACAATACTCATTTACTAATCATAGGTTATACTGGTTAAAACGAAATTGTATCGATGATAACCAGTGTTCTTTTGTAATATTGGTGAGATGATTTGCATGTGCATCTCTATAATAACATTTTTATAGGTTAAAAGTTTGTTTATTAACATCAGATTATCTTGGGACCACTATACATCTAGATTTAATATCATTGTTGCAACGAGGTCATTCACCAAATTTATGATTGGAAAAAAAGTGGGTACATGGCGAATCTGGAAAGATTTTAGCAATTTTATATAACAGGTGGTTAAAGAAATTTTAAAATGGTGGAAAGCTTGTATCACCTAATACCAGTATCAACAAACAGATAATTTTTTATCCCTTTCCAAAATAAACTTTGGTTTTGCCCATGTCCCAAATAACAATTGTTGAAAATATTGAGACAGAAGAAGAATATGCCAAATTGCAGCAGTTTCTTCTATTGCTTCAAGATGTTCTACAGCATGATTGTGCACAATTACAGGCTGATCTTGATTCAAGTTGTTCTCTTATGGCTTCTTCAGTTCATGTAGTAATTTGTCAACAACAGCATTGATCCTAAGTAGGCTGCAATTTGGCACAATGCTAAACTGCAAACATGGTTTTCTTAATCCATTACCAAATAACAAGATTTTAGAGATTCCAAAATTGAAAGATGTTGCAGATGACAATTTCAAGTTACTGAAATATTAGAATTTTTCCTTTTTTGGTCAGAAAATATTGTGGAAAATGAAGAAATTGCTTGTGACAACCAATTTCTTCATTTTCCACAATGTTTTCCCAAGCCTTTTCTTGTGAAAACGTCACTGTACAGTAATGGGTTAATGGTTTTAAAGATCCATTTTCTTGATCCTGACTAAATTGTTTGTGTGTTTGTGTATTTCAGAACATTTTCAGAAGAGTTACAGAAATGTATAGAAGAAGAGGATAAACTGCCTCATCTTTTTACAAGATATGTAAGTAGTGCATTGTGACCTGTATATAAGCCCCCTAACATACAAACACTGGTTTTGAAGACCCTTAGAACAAAAGCTTGGGAAAACTATGAGGGAAAAGAAGAAAATGCTGATAACAAGTATTTTCTCCTTTTATCTCATTGTTTCCCACACTATGAAATACACATTGAGCAGAATTGATAACATTTACCAACACAATTAAATGTAAGTAAGGATGGTGTTATTTGACTGCTGTTGCGGATGACTGGATAGATGTCGATTAATCCATTACCAAACGGCACATTTGTAGACTACTCCAAATTCAAAGATGATGCAGACGACAATTTAAAGTGATTGAAATTTTGATTTTTTGGTCTTTTTACATAGAAAACATTGTGGTAAATGAAGAAATTGCTTGACACAAGCAATTTCTTCATTTTCCACTATATTTTCTAAAGCCGTTATGTATTGGGGAGTCAAAAGGAGTGACTGTGTGGTAATTGGTTAAGACGCGATTCATGTGGAAAATATTGATGCAAAAGAAGAAAATGCTGATCATCCATCAAAACTTTTTTAAGGGACATCAAATTCAGGTCTTCTTACGGAAAAGGTTAACAATTCAAATCTCCTTCATCAAATGGCAGAAATGTTAATGAAGCATACAGACTGTAATGTTTGATTAATTTTTATTGGCTTTCTTCACAAAATAAATCTCTTAAATTTCAATTACATTTAAAGGTCTTTGAAAGTGCATGACATTTCACTGACGCCTTTCAAAATTGATTAAAATGTGTAGATTCCTTGCATTTAATTCCTTACTCTATTTGTTAGAATTTATTCCATACTCAAATAAGACCTAGTTTTGATGTCACCGATGAATAAAGTTTTGGTAGATATTTAGCCAAAAGAAGAAAACATGGTTATCTCCTTTTGACTAAATATTAGTTGTGCTATGTTTTATGCAAATCATATCTTCAGCAAAATCTATTTTGTTGTTTGCAGCAGAGAATAGTCTTAATTTTTTGTCATTTTGCAAAGGCTTAATTGATTGTTTAACCCATTACCAATTGACAAAATTTCCGACTGTTCCAAATTCAAAGATGATGCAGACGACAATTTCCAGTGAATATAATTTAAAGGGTTTTTGGTCTTTTGGGGAAGAAAACATTATGGGAACTGAAGAAATTGCTTGTCACAAGCAATTTCTTCATTTCCCACAATGTTTTCCAAAGCCATTATGCTTAATGGGAGTCAAAAAAAGTCATTGTGTGGTAATCAGTTATATAATTGTTTATCTGTGAGCCACATTGCTTCTTTTTAGGCATGTAACATACAAGAACAAGTTATTGGCTGTGTTAAAAATGTTACTACAGCTTAACCCATTACCACACAGTGACTCTTTTTGACTCCCCTAAAGCAAAGGGCTTGAGAAAACATTGTGGAAAATAAAGAAATTGCTTGTGGCAAGCAATTTCTTCATTTCCCACAATGTTTTCTATCCCAGAAGACAAAAACGTTTTAAATATCATTTACTTGAAATTGTCATCTGCAGGATCAGTCAATTTTGACCTTCCCATTGTCTGGTAATAGATTAAATAAGCTTTGTTACAATGTTTTCAGAGATGACGGCATCTTGTTTACAAATGTTGTTGAAACAAGGGAATTTTTGGAGGGCAGAATTTGGAAGTTGCCTTTGAAATTGAGATTAATTACAATTTTATGTTACCTTTATTGTGGTATAAAATGGCTAGTTGAAACAGGGGGTAGGCATGGGTACATTGTTAATTTGCCATGACTAAATTTTACTGAATGAGTGCTACACTAAGTTTGATTTGATTTAAACCTTTCCCAAACTTATGGTTATCAACAGTTTCTTCCTTTACCTCAATGTTTTCCCAGAGGACAATGTTATGGATGCCAAAACCAAGTCTAGTTATACCCCCCACAACAAAGTTATGGGGGGGTATACTGGAATCAGGTTGTCCGTCCGTCCGTCCGTGGACATAATCTTGTGTCCTCTTCTCCTCCCACAGTTTATGACCAATTTTTCTGAAATTTTACCAGGATGTTTCCTATCATATGAAGTTGTGCACCTGCAATTTTCATCTTGATCCAGTGATTTGTTTTAGAGTTATGCCACTTTGAACTTTTTAAGGCGGGGGGGGGGGGGGGAAGTAGTCAATATTACGGGAAGTAGTCAAAATTTACAATTTCGTTTCTGTGTTCTAACTCAAGAACCGTTTGACCTAGGATCATGAAACTTTACACAGTTGTTGGCCATGACCCAAGGAGGTGCCCTATTGTTTTGGGGTCACCAAGGTCAAAGGTCAAGGTCACAGTTGGACTTTGTTTAAAATCCGTTTCCATGCTCTAAGTCAAGAACCTTTTGACCGATAGCACTTTTTCAGTGACAAGGCTTTAGTGGGAGGTATTCGTCCGCTTTGCGACAGTTCTAGTTTGGGAAATGTCTAAAAAAATTTTACACTCATTCCTTGAGTTGAGGCAGCCAAACTTCAGGAATACTATGAGAACAAGAGATGTTTGTAAAACATATATGCCCTCTCAAGGGCCTACATTTGATGTAGGTCAAAGTCCAAGGTCAAGTTAACAAGGTCCAAGGTCATGGTCAAATATAAAAGGTCTTGGTAGGAGGTGTCTATGTGTGAAATATCAAAGCTGTATATGTAAAAGTAAAATGAAACATAGGCCAGGTTAAAGTTTTTAAAAGTAGGTCAAATGCCAAGGTCAAGGTCATGGTCAAATGTGAAAGGTCTTGGTTGGAGGTGTCCATGTGTGAAATATCAAGGCTGTAGGTGTAAAAGGACATGATATATATGCCTGGTTTCAGTCTTTTTAAAAGTAGGTCAAACTCCAAGGTCAAGGTTGCAATATTCAAGGTCATGGTCAAATGTGAAAGGTCTTGGTAGGAGGTGTCAATGTGTGAAATATCAAGGCTGTAGGTGTAATAGGACATAAGATAAAGGCTAGGTTAAGTATTTCTAAAAGAATGTAAAAATCAAAGGTCAAGGTCACACAGGCCAAGGTCATGGTCAAATGTGAAAGGTCTTGGAAGGAGGTGTCCATGTGTAAAATATTGAGACTGTATAGGTAACAGGACATGAGATATAGGCCTAGTTTAAGTTTTTTAAAAGTAGGTCAAACTCCAAGGTCAAGGTCCAAGGTCATGGTCAAAAGTGAAATATCTTGGTTGGAAGTGACCATGTGTGAAATATCAAGGCTGTATATGTAAAATGACATGAAATATAGGCTAGGTTAATGTATTATTAAAGTAGGTCTAACACCAAGGTCAAGGTCACAAGGTCCAAGGTCATGGTCAAATGTGAAAGGTCTTGCTCGTAGGTGTCCATGTGTCAAATATCAAGGCTGTATGTGTAAAAGGACATGATATATCGGCTAGGTTAAAGTTTTTTTTAAAGTAGGTCAAAGTCCAAGGTCAAGGTCACAAGGTCCAATGTCATGGTCAAATGTGAAAGGTCTTGGTAAGATGTGTCCATGTGTGAAATACCAAGGCTTTATGTGTAATAGCACATAAGATATAGGCACAGTTTAATTTTTTAAAAGTAGGTCAAACTCCTAGGTCAAGGCCACATGGTCCAAGGTCATAGTCGTATGTGATAGGTCTAGGTCGGAGGTTTCCTTGTGTCAAATATCAAGGCTGTATGTGTAAATGGACATGATATATCGGCCAGGTTAAAGTTTTTTAAAAGTAGGTCAAACTCCAAGGTCAAGGTCACAAAGTCCAAGGTCATGGTCAATTGTGAATGGTCTTGGTAAGATGTGTCCATGTGTGAAATATCAAGGCTGTATTTGTAAAAGGTCATGAGATATATGCCGGGTTTATTTTTTTTAGAGTAGGTCAAACTCCAAGGTCAAGGTCACAAGGTCCAAGGTCATGGTTAAATGTGAACGATGTTGATAGGAGGTATCTATGTGTGAGATATCAAGGCTGTATGTGTAAAAGGACACGGGATATAGGCAAGGTTAAGAATTAAGCGTAAAAATCAACAAAGGGCAATAACTCCAAAAATTTGATTGGCAGAATTACAGTACTTGTGCACTGCACCTCTCCATAATGAAATCTATTCACCTGTTAAGTTTCATGATGCTACCTTACATATTTTTTGAGTTGTGCTCCGGACAAGAATTAAGTTAAAAAATCAACAAAGGGCAATAACTCAAAAAATTTGATCAGCAGAGTTACGGTTCTTGTGCACTGCACCTCTCCATAATGAGATCTATCCACCTGTAAAGTTTCATGATTCTACCTAACATAATTTTTGAGTTATGCTCCGGACAAGAATCGAGTTTGAAAATCAACAAAGGGCAATAACTCAAAAAATTTGATCAGCAGAGTTACGGTTCTTGTGCACTGCACCTCTCCATAATGAGAGCTATCCACCTGTGAAGTTTCATGATTCTACCTTACATACTTTTTGAGTTATGCTCTGGACAAGAATCAAGTTTGAAAATCAACAAAGGGCAATAACTCAAAAAAAATGATCGGCAGAGTTACAGTTCTTGTGCACTGCACCTCTCCTTAATGAGATCTATCCACCTTTGAAGTTTCATGATTCTACCTTACATACTTTTTGAGTTATGCTCCGGACAAGAATCAAGTTATAAAATCAACAAAGGGCAATAACTCAAAAAATTTGATTGGCAGAGTTACGGTTCTTGTGCACTGCACCTCTCCATAATGAGATATATCCACCTATAAAGTTTCATGATTCTACCTTACATACTTTTTAGCTCCACTGGCCTTCAGGCCAGCGGGCTATTGTCATGGCGCTGTGTCCGTCGTGCGTGCGTGCGTCCGTCCGTCCGTCCGGTCGTCAACTTTTTCTTTAAAAATCTTCTCCTCAGAAACTACTTGATGGATTTCAATCAAACTTCACAGGAATGATCCCTCGGTGGTCCTCTATCAGATTCCTAAAATTGGTTCTGATTGAACCAGAAAGTCTGTAGTTATCTGCCCTTGAATTAAAAAATGGCTGTTTTGACTTTGTTTTCACTCTAGCCACTACAAATATTTATCAATCAAGACAAAACTTGGTCAGAATGTTGGTGCTGATAAGATCTTGCCTGAGTGCAATTTTCAGCTTGATCTGAATATTATGTCTTGAGTTATGTGCCCTTGAAATTCGCAAAATTACCATTTTTGACCTTATTTTTACTCAAACAACCATAAATATCCACCAATCAACACGAAACTTTCATGTAATCCTACTTGCTATAAGATCTTGCATGTGTGTAATTTTCAGCTTCATGGGAATCTTAAATCATGATTTTTCTGCCCTTGAATTTAACAAAATTGCTGTTTTCGACTTTGATTTTACACTCTTTACATCTACAAATATTGAACAATCAGGTCAAAACTTAAAGAAGATGTAGGTGAAGTTAAGATCTTGCTTTAGTGTTATTCTTAGCTAGATAGGAATATAAAATCCTCAGTTATATGCCTTTCAATTTGACATTTTTGCTAATTGTGACTTTTTTTCACTCTTACAGCCAAACTCACTCTAATAAAGACAAAGCTTGGTAACCAATTGATCTTATATGAATGTATTTTCAGCTTTCTAGTTACTTTGTAATTGCTTTAAGAGCAACAAGTATTGAAAAATTTAGTCAAAACTTGGACTTGATATTACAAGAAATTCAGGTTTCATCAGCCATTTGCATTAATTTTGGAATATGGTATTCCCCAAATCTATTTTTAGCTCAAAATCTATTTTTAGAAATATGAAATATTTTGGACTAATTAATGGTCTCTTAATTTAGATCTGTTTGGAAGATGGAAAATTTTAATTGGTAGTATCATCCTAAGCTGGAATGTTCTACCATTTCCTTTTACCCTTTCTCAAATGGCAAACATATAGTTTTACTTTCTTTGCTTCAAGAACCAAACATTTTGAACAATCTAGTTTTGTAACTTTTTTTTTGCTCTATGAAACACAAGCATTGAACAATCTAATCAAAACTTAGATGAAATATTACACGAAATTCAGGCCTGTGGAGCGACTCAAGACCTTCAGGTCTTCTAGTTGAGTTATGCTCCGGACAAGAATCAAGTTATAAAATCAACAAAGGGCAATAACTCATAAAATTTGATCGGCAGAGTTACGGTTCTTGTGCACTGCACCTCTCCATAATGAGATCTATCCGCCTGTGAAGTTTCATGATTCTACCTTACATACTTTTTGAGTTATGCTCCGGACAAGATTTGGTCTACGGACAGACCGACCGACCTACGGACCGACCGACCGACCTTCCGACCGACCGACACTTGCAAAACAATATACCCCCATTTTCTTCGAAAGGGGGCATAAATATTGCAATGTTGATGTAACAAACTACTTGGATGATCTATTTGAGAGAAAAAAACCACTTCTCCTTTTCTTACACTTAATCAATTAAGTGTACTGACAACATACTATCAGATAATTATACCACCCACAACAAAGTTATGGGGGTATACTGGAATCGGGTTGTCCGTTTTCTGTCCGTCCGTCCATCCGTCTGTGGACATAATCTTGTGTCCTCTTCTCCTCCCACAGTTTCTGACCAATTGTTCTGAAATTTTATCAGAATGTCCTCTATCATATGAAGTTGTGCACCTGCTATTTTCATCTTGATCCAGTCATTAGTTTCAGAGTTATCACACTTTGAAGTTTTTAAGCGTGGGTGGGGGGGGGGGGGGGGGTAATCTTGTGTCCTCTTCTCCTCCCACAGTTTTTGACCAATTTTTCTGAAAGGATGAGTGTCAATAAGGCCTTTTCCGTGACCCAACCCGATTTTCTTCATTTTCGCCACACATGACCACTAACATATTGACCCTATGTAGGCAAAGTATCAACTTGAACGGAGGCTTAGTTTGGAAGATATATCAAATCAAAGTGGGTGGGGTAAGTCACCCACTATGCCAATAGATGGTAATCAATTTCTTATACAGTTTTACTAACAATTTATAACTTGAAAATTGCTGATGCAGTGAAATATATGTGTATTGCACCTTGAAAACATTTTGTTAGCTCGACTTTTCGAAGAAAATGAGAGCTTATACTGTCACCCGGGCGTCGGCGTTGGCGTCGGCGTTGGCGTTGCAACCAAGGTTTAAGTTTTTTCAAACATCAATAACTTCCATACTATCAAAGGGATTCAACCCAAACTTGGAATACTTATTCACCCTCTACCTTACTATCAGGGCCCATGACCCTGGGACCACTCTATTTGGAGTTATGCCCCCTTTATACTAAGCAACTTAGAAAGTCGAGCGCGCTGTCTTCGGACAGCTCTTGTTGTTTATTCCATTGGATGCCATGTACAGGAGAAAAGGGGCATTAAACATGTTTATGAATTTTAAGGATTTTTGGATGGACTAACTTTACGAAAAACCACAAAATTAGTGGTCAAAATTTACAATTTCGTTTCTGTGTTCTAACTTGAGAACCGTTTGACCTAGGGTCATGAAACTTTACACAGTTGTTGTCAATGACCAATGGAGGTGCCCTATTGTTTTGGGGACACCAAGGTCAAAGGTCAAGGTCACAGATGGACTTTGTTTAAAATCCGTTTCCATGCTCTAAGTCAAGAACATTTTGACCTATAGGCCCTAGTGGGGGGTTTTCGTCCGCTTTGCGACAGTTCTAGTTAAATTCTAATCTGAATTATACTATATGTCTTGTATTTGTTCAATTTCAGGAAAGACGATTATCCATGTATGTAAAGTATTGTGAAAACAAGCCAAAATCAGAGTATATAGTATCCGAATATATAGACACTTTCTTTGAGGTAAGATTCGGGGAACAAGTTTAACCCTTTCCCAAACGACAAAATATTAGGATGACCCACTTCAAAAACTGCAACAAATGACAAAATAGAAGTTATCAAAGATATTGTTTGTGTTAAATATGACACAGAAATTATTGAGATAAAAGGCTGGTCATCAGCAGTTTCTTCTTTTGTGTCAATGTTTTCCCAAACATTTTCTATTAGGGACGTCAAAACCATGTCTTGTTTGGGAAAGGGTTAAATAAACCATGATCTGGAAAAAGGCTCTTACAGCTTTTGGGACCAACATTGATCCAGGTCAGCCTGTATATACATACAGTCTGATGAAGAACCATGTTGTTAATAGTGCAGTATGGATCCCAGTCAGACTTTACTTATACACAGGCTGATCAGGAAACATGGCTCTCTCAAATGCTACAAGGGACCTTTTTCAAGATGCCTGCTGAGCGTAATATCTTAAACTCCAAAATAAGCTCATTTCAAAAACGTTTTGCTAATGTAAAAATTGTGGCATATATTACATGCGCTGATCCAGATTTTTTCCCAGAGGCGATATTTTTCAGGGGGCCTGACTGCAATAAAGCCCATGAAAAATTCCTGTAAAATCACCTTGACAGGCCATTTTAGCAAATTTGAGAGGGAACCAGAGCTCCACCTTGGATCCATGCATGTATTATGGCTGTTAAACACATTTTGATCCAATTTATTGCAAGCATCATGGGAAAACATAATAATGAAATGTACAACTCTTTAACTATATTTTTATGACCCTGCATTGACATATTGGAGGACATATAGCTTTTGTTTGATTTGTGTCTGTGTTGCATTGGTCAAAATTTGAATTATAAGAAATAGTGCTTTAATATTTCACATGCTTATACCTTGTGATAATACCTTTCATTACTATAATAATTGTGAAGTCAAGGTCATCAGCAAAGGTCAGAATATCTAGATTGTTGATGTCAAACAGACACAATTATTGGTAAACCCACTCTTGCACATTTATGCTTTCTGACACCCATCCATAAAATGGTTAGAGAGAACATTGTGGAAAATAAAGAAATTGCTTGAGACATGTAATTTTTAGCTCAGCGAAGCTATTGTTTCATTTCCCACATAACAAGGGTTTCTACTCAGAGAGTTGTAAAATGTTAAAATTTTGTCAACTTGGAAATGTAGTCTGCTACATGGTTGAATTTGGACAAGTATACTTTTTATGCCCCCGTATCAAGAGATAGGGGGCATATTGTTTTACTCATGTCCGTCCATCTGTCCGTCTGTCTGTCTGTCCAAAAAGTTAACATGAAAAGTATTCGACATAAAAAGCTTAAATTTGGTATGTAACTTTCTTTCAAGGATAGCTATCTGTTCCATGCAATTTGACCTTCCTAAAGGTCATCCGTTAACCCTTATCAACCCTTTCCTTTATGAAAACTTAACATTTTACCCCGAAAACTTAACATTTGCCTTTTCTCCAAAAGTATTTGACATACAAAGCTCAAATTTGGTATGCAACTTCCTTTTAATGATATCTATCTGTTCCATTCAATTTGACCTTCGTCAAGGTCATCTGTTAACCCTTATCAACCCTTTACTCTACAAAAACTTAACATTTTACAGAAATGGCCATTTCGGGGGCATTTGTGTTTCACAAACACATCTTGTTTGTCATCTGTTAATGGGTTAATGTTTACATTATTTTAGGAGATCAGACAGAAGTTAGGACACAAGTTAAATCTGGCTGATCTACTCATTAAACCTGTACAGAGAATCATGAAATATCAACTCATGTTGAAGGTAAGTGAACTTCGCTGTACAAGCTACTTGTGGATCA
This sequence comes from Fragum sueziense, assembly GCA_963680895.1. Taxonomy (NCBI): domain Eukaryota; kingdom Metazoa; phylum Mollusca; class Bivalvia; order Cardiida; family Cardiidae; genus Fragum; species Fragum sueziense. Next base: position 19,939,323 of record OY804609.1, on the reverse strand, counting down.
GGTGTAACCATTTCTAAGGTTTTAATTAATGTAAAATACCTGTAATGTGGCCATTCTGAGATTCATAAAACATTGGGGTTTTTGAGCGTCTTCGTTATATGCATCCGAACTTATTCGGGCAGGGTCTTAAACATTTTGCGGTGGAAAGTTCCAGCGCCAAATATTTAAGATCGCGCCCCAATAAATCCAATGTCTCGCGAATCTCATTAGGGGTAGACTTATTATAACTTGAGAAATTTGTTGTCAAATAAATATGAAATAACATATTGTGTGAAAGAAGAAATGACTGATCTTTCACAATCTTACTGATGTTAAAAATACTGCAGCTTCTTAGGTTTTAAATGTTTCCCAAACTAGACCTGGTGTCAACATCAATGGTAGATATAGCTTAGATAAAAGGTAAAATAAGATGAAAATGCTGATAACCGGCCTTTTCTCCTTTTGTCCTTTTTCCATGTCATAATATACACATACCCTTATTGCCATTCAGTTTGTTGTCTAGAGCTGTCGAAGATTTTACTGTTTTGTGAAGGATTTTTTTCCCTGGGAAAGAAACAAAATGCTGGTTAACTGCAAATCAGCAGCTATTTACTTTTTAACCCTTTCCCAAATGGCAAAATTTTAGGGTGATCCACTTCAAAAACTGACACAAATGACAAAAAGGAAGTTTTTAAAGATAGTATTTGTGTAAAATATGGCATAGAAAACATTGAGGCAAAAGGAGAAACTGCTGGTTATCAGCAGTTTCTTCTTTTGTTTCGATGTTTTCCCAAGACTTTTCTATTAGGGACGTCAAAACCAGGTCTTGTTTGGGAAAGGGTTAAAATGTAACAGTTTAATATCCTAAATTATATGAGAACTCATTAAAGTATTCCTATTAATTCACAGATTTTTGAATGCACATTAAGTTCTATATGAGATCTTATATTTAGTGCCAATTAATGAGCCTTTTATAGCCTAATTGACATTTAAACTTCAATTAAATTCTGTAGGTGTAACTTTACTACATAGAATAGGGATTAGGTAGTGCACTCTAAATGTTGTTGTAATTTTGTAATAAATACCCTGTTAAACACTTTACCAAAGATGGGTTTAACCTTTTCTCAAACAAGACCTGGTTTTGACGTACGTCACTAATAGAAAAGCCTTTGGAAAACATTGAAATGAAATGAGAAACTGCTGATAACCAGCAGTTTCTCCTTTTGTCTCAATGTTTTCTGTGCTATATTATTCACAAATTGTACCTTTAATAACATCCATTTTGTCGTCTTCAGAAGATTTCAAATTGGAACACCCTAATGTTTTGTCTTTTGGGAAAGGGTTAATGGCCCATCAGGGTGAATGAATTTGTTAAACAACTTTTAAAAACTTTGAAAGAGAGGAGAACAATATTATGGTCATCAATATATTTCATCCTCTGCTCACTAGTCTGCTCTTCGTTCGACATCCATGACTTTTAAAGCTTTTGAAAACATGCTGACAAATGTTTTCTGTCAATGTAAAAACCCTAAACATACTTGTCTTTGACTAAAATGATTGTCTTTGACTCCTTTAAGTACTTATGGTAGTATTAAAGGTTTGTCTTTCACGAAAGTCTTAACCCTTTCTTATAGGATACAATTTAAGGATGGCCAAAATTGAAAAGCACTGTAGACAACAAAATGGATGTAAATAAAGAAAGGATATGTATGCAATATTGCACAGAAAATATTGAAAGAAAGGCAGAAAGTGTTAAATAGCTCTTATACAAATTAGAACTTCCGGTACGTCACAGCTTTGGGATTCCCACTGTCTATAAATAGAAATCTCCACATATGCGGACACTTTATGGCTACCAGTAAACCATTTTCCTTTGATACATTGACTAAAAAATAGAATGTTTCTATGTCAGAAGCTGAAAATTAGAAAATAATTGGCCTTATAAAAACCTGGTTTTAACTGGCACCAACAGAAAACATCCAGACAAAGGAAAATTTATAACAACCAACCCTTTTCCACTTGCCTTAATGTTTCCTGTGTGCCATATACATGTATCTCGTATGCTACATGAATCATGAGTCCCTATACAAAAAAAAATATTTTCGTCTGCAACAGGTTTGAAAGGAACAACCTACACTTATTTATACATGTATCATGTTAGTAATATGACAAGTAGGAAATTTCATGTAGGCTACTAGAAAGATCTGAGTACTGATCGAAGGTAAGGGTTGATGCAGAACGAATCTTTGCCTATTAAATGTAGATCTACCTTTGTTCCGCTCTTAATCGGATCAGGTTGTTCCTCAGACTGGTCCATTTACACCAACAAAGTGAAGAGAATAAATATATGTGTCTGTTCATATTATCAATCCCTCCACAATTGTGTATCCATCTTTTGCATTGTTCGGTTCTTTGGATGGCGTTGGAAAATCTTACCACTTTCATGCGCACAAAATATTAAAGCGAAAGGAGAAAATGTTGGTAATCTAGATTTTTTTCTTTTACCATAGTGTTTCCCAAAACCTCTGTTAGGGTGCGGGTCTTGTTTGGGAAAAGAGTTAAAGAGCTAGCTTCTACAATGATTATTGTTTATCTTTATTAATTTTTATATCAAAACATGTTTATTCTGTATGATACATCGACTAAATGATGAATAATATTCATGATAAATAACTTTCACCTTTTCCCATACAAGGCCTGCGGTTCTGGCGTCTCTGGCAGAAAATATTTGGAAAAACTTTGAGGCAAACGAATAAAATGCTGAAATCCAGCATTTTCTCCTTTTTTAGCTCACCTTAGCACGAAGTGCTGAGGGTGAGCTATTGTGATCGCTCACCGTCCGTCGTCCGTCTGTCCGTCTGTCCGTCCGTCCGTCTGTCTGTCCACAATTACTAAAAAATCTTCTCCTCCCAAACTATAAGGTCTAGAGTCTTGAAATTTTGTTTGTAGTATTGTCTCAATGCCCTCTACCAAAATACTTCAAATAATTGTGCTTATAGAAAAATTTGCCCTATGTTGTGGGGTTTAAGGTTTCACACTGAAACACAGTTTTCTCAAGGACTATTTGGCCTAGAGTCTTGAAATTTTGCATGACTTTACATCTCCTAAACCTCTAACAGAATACTAAAAATCATCACATTGCAAGGAAAGAAGCCCTATGTTATGGGTTCTGGAATTTTCAAGTGAGGAATTGTTTTGACCAGGTAGATTTTATCACATATCGTTGGTGGGGAGTCAAATCCTCGTAACTACAGCTTGAATAAGCTGGAGTTACGAGGTTTTGACTCCCCCACCGACGATATCATATCCCTATAATCAGATTATGCAGATCATAATACTGATAAAGAATGCATGGAGCAAACAGTGTTTGTTTACTGATCTAGGGATCAACTAAATACTTTAACCCTTTCCTGGAAAGACCTTGTTTTGAAGTCCCCATTAGAAAAGGCTTTGGAAATTAATGAGTCAAATGAAGAAAGTGCTGGTTCTCCTTTTACCTCAATATTTTATTTAATTTTATTCAATATTTTATATGCTAGTTCATTGTAAACGAATCCTATTTGTACCGCTGTCAATTTTGTATTCTGAACTTTCAAATTGGGACAGTCTATTTCCTTTCTTTACCTTTCTGTATGGGAAAGCATTATGCCCTTTCTCTACCATACACAGGTTTGCCTCACGGACAGAAAAGGCTTGTAAATGATATGGTAAAAGAAGAAAATGTTGATAACTTGATAGCCTGTGTTGTCTCATTTTGCCTCATCATTTTCTCTGCATTTTTATGCCCCCTTTCGAAGAAAATGGGGGTATATTGTTTTGCAAGTGTCGGTCGGTCGGTCGGTCGGTCGGTCGGTCGGTCGGAAGGTCGGTCGGTCGGTCGGTCGGTCGGTCGGTCGGTCTGTCCGTAGACCAAACCTTGTCCGGAGCATAACTCAAAAAGTATTCAAGGTAGAGTCATGAAACTTCATAGGTGGATAGATCTCATTATGGAGAGGTGCAGTGCACAAGAACCGTAACTCTGCCGATCATTTTTTTTGAGTTATTGCCCTTTGTTGATTTTATAACTTGATTCTTGTCCGGAGCATAACTCAAAAAGTATGTAAGGTACAATCATGAAACTTTACAGGTGGATAGATCTCATTATGGAGAGGTGCAGTGCACAAGAACCGTAACTCTGCTGATCAAATTTTTTGAGTTATTGCCCTTTGTTGATTTTATAACTTGATTCTTGTCCGGAGCATAACTCAAAAACTATGTTAGGTAGAATAATGAAACTTTACAGGTGGATAGATCTCATTATGGAGAGGTGCAGTGCACAAGAACCGTAACTCTGCTGATCATATCTTTTGGGTTATTGCCCTTTGTAGATTTTCAAACTTGATTATTGTCCGGTGCATAACTCAAAAAGTATGTAAGGTAGAATTATGAAACTTTACAGGTGGATAGATCTCATTATGGAGAGGTGCAGTGCACAAGAACCGTAACTCTGCTGATCAACTTTTGTGAGTTATTGCCCTTTGTTGATTTTATAACTTGATTCTTGTCCGGAGCACAACTCAAAAAATATGTAAGGTAGAATCATGAAACTTTACAGGTGAATAGATTTCATTATGGAGAGGTGCAGTGCACAAGAACCGTAACTCTGCCAATCAAATTCTTGGAGTTATTGCCCTTTGTTGATTTTTACACTTAATTCTTAACCTTGCCTATATCTCGTGTCCTTTTACACATACAGCCTTGATATCTCACACATAGATACCTCCTATCAACATCGTTCACATTTAACCATGACCTTGGACCTTGTGACCTTGACCTTGGAGTTTGACCTACTTTAAAAAAAATTAAACCCGGCATATATCTCATGACCTTTTACAAATACAGCCTTGATATTTCACACATGGACACATCTTACCAAGACCTTTCACAATTGACCATGACCTTGGACTTTGTGACCTTGACCTTGGAGTTTGACCTACTTTTAAAAAAAACTTTAACCTGGCCGATATATCATGTCCATTTACACATACAGCCTTGATATTTGACAAATGGAAACCTCCGACTTAGACCTATCACATACGACTATGACCTTGGACCATGTGGCCTTGACCTTGGAGTTTGACCTACTTTTAAAAAAAATAAACTGGGCCTATATCTTATGTGCTATTACACATACAGCCTTGGTATTTCACACATGGACACATCTTACCAAGACGTTTCACATTTGACCATGACCTTGGACCTTGTGACCTTGACCTTGGACTTTGACCTACTTTAAAAAGAACTTTAACCTACCTGATATATCATGTCCTTTTACACATACAGCCTTGATATTTGACACATGGACACCTACGACCAAGACCTTTCACATTTGACCATGACCTTGGACCTTGTGACCTTGACCTTGGTGTTTGACCTACTTTTATAATACATTAACCTGGCCTATATTTCATGTCATTTTACATATACAGCCTTGATATTTCACACATGGTCACTTCCAACCAAGATATTTCACTTTGACCATGACCTTGGACCTTGACCTTGGAGTTTGACCTACTTTTAGAAATATCTAACCTAGCCTTTATCTTATGTCCTATTACACATACAGCCTTGATATTTCACACATAGACACCTCCTACCAAGACCTTTCACATTTGACCATGACCTTGAATATTGCAACCTTTACCTTGGAGTTTGACCTACTTTTAAAAAGACTGAAACCAAGCATATATATCATGTCCTTTTACACCTACAGCCTTGATATTTCACACATGGACACCTCCAACCAAGACCTTTCACATTTGACCATGACCTTGACCTTGGCATTTGGCCTACTTTTAAAAACTTTAACTGGCCTATGTTTCATTTTACTTTTACATATACAGCTTTAATATTTCACACATAGACACCTCCTACCAAGACCTTTCATATTTGACCATGACCTTGGACCTTGTTAACTTGACCTTGGACTTTGACCTACATCAAATGTAGGCCCTTGAGGGGGCATATATGTTTTACAAACATCTCTTGTTATACATGAATGCAGTCTTTATCAACACCTGTTTTATCATCTACAGCAGCTTTTAATTATGTCTGCTCTTATGTTATGTTGTTTGGAAAAGGTTTTACCATAGCCAAATCCTTACTGTTCAATGAATATTTCCCCTATGTTGTGGGTTTCATATAAATGATAGAGGGCAATGTTTGACAATCTTTTCAAGTTGTTAAGGCCTGAAGATAATTTTTTTGCCTCGTTTAAGAACTTTTAGAATTATTCCTATGCTTTAGGCTCTTGCATTTTGTACAGAAAAAAGTGCATATAAGTTGTGTGTGTCATATTGTCTTGTTAAACAGATTAGTTCAAGTTATCATTTTGCTTTGAAAATAAGCTCTACCATGAGGTATTCTAGATTTAAAAAAGCGGGAACAGGTTTAAAATTGTCTTAGAATTTCCAAACTTTCTATGGTTTCTAAATATTATAGCCCAATGACCTTTTTCCAAGATTAATGCTTCAATTTGTCTATGTGCAATGGAAATTCAGCAATATGTTGTGGATTTTCTGATTTTAAATACAGATATAGTGAAAAATCTTTGACAATCTTTTCCCAAATTGTGCTTTGAAATTAAGTGTGTACCATTGTCGTATGACTCCTTTTCAAAATCCTCTTTTCAAAATCCTCGGAGATTTAAAAGGTTTGTTAAAAAGTATGTCTCAGGGCGCTCTAAGGTGAGCGTTATAGAACCATCTTGGTCCTCTTGTCTTCATATTTCTGTAGTATCTACAAAATTTCATTTTTGATATCAAACAATCTGTTGTCTGCAGCTTATAATGTTTGAATTGGACTGATATAAATTTCACTGCACAAGATCATATAGGGCTACAAATCAAAGCATTAACAAATTGTCGCATATAAGAATTTTGAAATTATCAACCAATAATAATGATAATGGCAATTAAATTTATTTAATTTTATTTCCTGTAATATTTTCAAAACAATATAAAATGAAACAAGGGTTTTCTTACTTAATATATGTGTCATCTTTCAATCTAGAGCTATGTATATTAAGTAATGGGGACCATTTTCTAAATCTATTGAAAAATACATTATTTTCAATCAAAACTGGGAAAAATCATTTTGACAGACATAAGAGGACTAACACTTTCAGCTAATCACGATTTCAAGTTCAAAAACCTGAATAGAACATACATAAATACAATAATAAAACTCAAAAATTCACTCTTTGTTGCTTATAGGAAAGGATTGATAGTCCGCAGGTTTATGACTTCCGCTGGGGAATTTGGTGTATTAAAATAGATTTCTATTTATACACCAAACCTCTAAATTGTATAAGCGCTATTATCAGCATTTTCTTCTTATGCATCATTGTTTTGGAAAGCCTTTTCCTATTAGTCAAATCCAGGCTGTTTTTGGTAAAGGGTAAAGATGGAAAATTCAATAGTTCTGACATTTGGGAAAGTTTTAAGTATCAAAAGGATTTGTAAGTGCAGTATAAATGCTGAATTAATTGATAAATCTGCAGTATAATGCTACAAGTGATCATTATAGAGGCTGAATATAGCACAAATACAGCTTTGTAAACCTGGATAACACTTTCCTTAAAAACTATGCCAGTTTTGATTAGCCTTACAGGAGGTTGGTGTCTAGAAACTTTTGAGGGAAAAGAAGAAAATCCTGGTAACCAGCATTTTCTCCTTTTCCCTTAAAGATTTCTGCTGTGAATTTTGCTTTTTCTATACATTTTACATTGATTTCATAAGTCTGCAACACCCTTTGAAATGGGACCAGTCTTGAATATTATTGTCTGGGAAAGTGTTTAACTTCAGAGTTCTAACATTGAGGAGATTAACACTTATATCCTTATATCCTTGGTAATGCTTTTCAGTTTAGCATTTTACAGGGTGAAAACATGACTACCATTTGGAGGCAGTTGCAGAAGGCAATATGGTATTGCTTTTGGTGAAAGCTTCAATGAAAAAGTTGGCCAAAAATGCCAAATTTGCCTTTTTAGCGAGCCGGGACTTTATGTCCGGGGAGCTAATGTCACAGCCCTAGTGTCGGCGTCGCGTACCGTCCCATCCTGTCGCGTCTTCACTTGAAAAACTTTAACCTGGTCTATATCTCAGGCACTATTAGAGATACAGCCTTGATATTTCATACATGGATACATCTCGACAAGACCTTTCATTTGGGACCATGACCTTTGACCTAGTGACCTTGATGTTTGACCTACTTTTGAAAAACTTTAACCTGGCCTATATCTCATGCACTATTATTGATAGAGCTTTGAGATTTCACACATGGATACCTCCTGCCAAGACCTTTCATTTGGGACCATGACACTTGACCTTGTGACCTTGACCTTGGAGTTTGACCTACTTTTAAAAAAAATAGCTGTTTTTGTGACAAGCTCCCGTATAGGCGAGCTACGTTGTCCGCGGACAACTCTTGTTTTACACTGAAATTTTAGGGAAAATCCAATTTAGTCCCCCAATATTCAGACACAGGGGCCTCAGACCCTCACATGTAAAAATGCTTCCTACAGGCCTGAATTTAATAATGATGATGTCAACTTTGTCTATTGTGGCTACATATTTGGTTTAGATTAATTATGTATTAAATGCAATATCTTCTTTCTCGCAGGACATTTTAAAATACACAGAGAAGGCAGGGTTGGATCCACTAGCCCTGAAGAAGGCCTACAAGGTGATGTGTGTTGTTCCTAAAGATGCCAATGATATGATGCAGTTCGGACGATTACAGGGGTTTGATGTGAGTGAATGCACTTTTATTGGTCAACTGTGAATTCATTTATTACCTCTCTTAATTGTGCAGTACATAATTGCTTCTATGAAATATCACAAAGAAAACCTACAGATTGATGTTTGTTGATATGATGCAATTTGGTCGACTACAGGGATTTGATGTGAGACTTTAGACTAATTGGTCATGTTTGGGTCTTTCTATTCCATTAATTGCAGGGCCATGGTCATAGTGCAATTGTTAGCGTATCAAACTCTTCCACATGAGTTTCTAGGTTCAATCTCAGGCTTCTGCAAACATCCTTTCTGACAAAGTTGTTTCCCACCAATGGTTTGATAATCCTTAACCTATGTGGTCGAGCAACTGGAGTCTCTATAAGGATATAGGGGTAGTATTGGTATGAGAAATGTCAGAAATCCATGGTTAGGTGCTCCAGCTGCCAGACTATGACCATAGCCATTTAAAGAGGTGTTAAAAACCAATCATCTATTTACTGGACAATACATAATGGCTTAAATAAAATGCCTCTTCTTTAAATACATATGATCTTTGTTAACATAAGGACAATATCAAAGTTTATAATAATGATTACATTACAGGGTAAAATCACTGCGGTTGGTAAACTGTTGTTACAAGACACATTACTGGTGGCGGAGTTGACGAGTGCCATGGGCAGTGGGAAGGGGAACCAACCCAAGTTTAAAGAACGCAGGATGTTCTTGTTTGAACAGATTATATTGTTTAGTGAAATGACGGAGAAAAAACGAGGGAATATGGTCAATGCTCATTATTTGTATAAAAATAGTTTAAAGGTAAGTTAAATATGATAAGTTCAATACTTTTGCTCATGGAAAATATTAAAATATTATATCACCTGTAAGATTCACAATTAATTCTTATAGCTCTACTAGCCAAAAGGTCACTGAGCTATTGTCATGTTCAGCATCCAAGCTTGAAATATCAGGATTTACTACTAGCCTAGATTTTGAAATTCCCTACAGTGTAGGCTTTTGAAAATATTTAGGCAAAAGAAGAAAATGCTGAATCTCCTTTTGCTTCAATATTTATTTTTGCTACACTAATTTGAAGAAAAAAATCCCAATTTCATCAACATCCACAAAGTGGATTTTGCTAATTCTTGGATTTGTGTGCAATATAGCATGGAAAACATTGAGGTTAAATGAGAAAATGCCAATGATCACCATATTCTTATTTTGCCTCAATGTTTTCCAAAAATATTTCTTCTATGGTTGTCAAAACCCATGTTTGTTTGGAGAAGGGTAAAAAGTGGATGAAGACTGATGAAGTTAATGTAGCTCTAAGAAAGAAGGAGTATAAGCTGTTAACTTGATGTCCAATAAAAAACTTGAACTTTAAGATGTCTTTTTTTGTGAAACTGTTGTCATATTAATGCTTTCCCAAACAAGACCTGGTTTTGGCGTTTCTAATAGGAAAGGCTTGGGAAAACATTTAGACAAAAGAAGAAACTGCTAATAACCAGCAGTTTCTCCTTTTGGCTCAATGTTTTCTGTGCTATATTATTCACAAATTGCATCTTTAGTAAATTATCCATAGAGTGGCCTGCAGGCTGCAACAGCTTTCAAATTGGACAACCCTAAATTTTTGACGTTTGGGAAAGGGTTAAAGATATTTTGTCTGCAGGTGAACAAGATGTCCATGACAGAGTCTGTAGACAATGATCCACTCAAGTTTATGCTGGAAGACAAAACACCCGGGGCTAACATGAAGTTTATGATACAGGCTCCTGTAGAGGAGACTAAACAAACCTGGGTCACCGCCATACAGAAAATACTCGAAATGCAGGGAGACTTCCTTAGAGGTGTGTAGTTTAGTAGTTTATTTGCAGCCCCAGTTGATATGAGCAGCTGAAGGCTTGCAAAGGATGTCGTGAGAAAAATACCAAGAATCATTTTAGCCACTGCGATATTGTTGAAATACTGCTAAAATAGTGTTAAACTCTATTCAAATCAAGCCCAAGTTTAGCACAAGTGATGCCCAATGTATATGAATACATTATGATAATTTGATATATCTGAAGAAGGGTTTGTAAGCATTCAGTGTGATCATGTTCTATGCATAATTCAAACAATTTCGTATCTATTCAAATTTATGTCGAAAGATCAAACTTTGATCATCTGAGGTTCAAGCCTGGGATTACATGTATAATATCATTGTCGAACTGTTTTAAAGGTTCAAGTTAGTGCCTGAATGTTTCATGACCATCACTTCTCATTTCCTTTCAGCTTTACAATCACCAATAGCATTTTATAACAAAGAAAAAGAGATGACGAAAGAGTTGTAAGTAGTCTGATATACACATATTTATATACATGACCTGGAATCTGGAAAAATGGGTCCCTATAGGGTTTGAAATTACATTTGATCCAGATCCACCTGTGCTTACAAACAGTATGTTGTGGACCTATGTCGGTGTCATATAGCTTCTTCACAACATGTAGTAACAGCAAGACACCAGTATGAATCTTGATCAAATTACACCTGTCTCAATTGCCATGAAGGCCCTTTTTCCAGATCCAGGCTCATATCTTGAGTGTTGTACATAATAGCATTCTTTTGCATCCTATGAAATAGTTGTTTCATTAAGATTGATTAACATTGTGATCGAGGACAAAAGTTATGACTGGTTCAAATATGTAAAGAAACTGCAGCAAAGAAAACGTAACTTTAGTCTACTTATTCTTTTGTAGGGTTAACAAGAGATACAAAAAATGCAATTTCACTTGTCGTTTTCTTTTGGGTTGTCAAAGCCCTTTTGGGGAAAAAGAATAATTCAAATCATGCAATATGAAGTTGTTAATATTCTTCAACATGCTGCATCACTTTGTTGTTGTAAGATTTATATCTATCAATTTCTAGTTTTAACACATTTTGTTTCATGTTTAGTTAATTTACCCCAGCATGAAATGATAACAGAAAAATGAATATAAAACATTTAAAAGTACCCTGTGTGATCTATGCATGAAATCTATATTTTTGTTGCAACAATTATCAACATCTGATCATCATGATCTTTCACAGTTTGAAACAGATGCTTAACCCTTTTCCAAACAGCAAATTTTCAAAATTTCCATTTCAATAGCTGCTGCAGACGACAAATGGACCTTGTTTAAAATAGAATTTGTGTATAATATAGCACAGAAAATATTGAGACAAAAGGAGAAACTGCTGGTTATCAGCAGTTTCTTCTTTTGTTTCAATGTTTTCCCAAGATTTTCCTATTAGGGACGTCAAAACCAGGTCTTGTTTGAGAAAGGGTTAATCACATCAGTATTATTATCAAAGCTATCTAATTTGCAATTTTTAGCTCGACTTTTCGAAGAAAATGAGAGCTTATACTGTCACCCGGGCGTCGGCGTTGGCGTTGGTGTTGCAACAAAGGTTAAAGTTTTTTCAAACATCAATAACTTCCATACTATCAAAGGGATTCAACCCAAACTTGGAATACTTATTCACCATCACACCCTCTACCTTACTATCAGGGCCCATGACCCTGGCTCCACTATATTTGGAGTTATGCCCCCTTTATACTTAGCAACTTTGAAAGTCCAGCACTTAGAAAGTCGAGCGCGCTGTCTTCGGACAGCTCTTGTTGGTAATTGATATTTATTCAATAGTTGATAACAGAATAATCAGACTTGTGCAGTTTAAAGCTTTTGAAAGATGCTGATATTGTCATATTTTTGAAATAAAGTATAAAAGAATTTTCTCCCATATCATGATTCAGAGCTGATAAAGTGTTGTAATTCATTAGTGTATGATTTGATTATATGAAAAGAGGCTTATTGAAACTTTTCATGACATTTCAAATATAAGAGCACTGTAGAAGCTGACAATATCAAAAATATTATGTGTCTAGAAATTTATGTAATTGGCTACCTTAAAAAATGTACAGCTTGAATGTAGTTGCGACATTTTCAAATGTATAGCTGACGATGTACAAAAGCTACAAACAATAAAAGGAATATTAGCATTTAGAAATAAAAAAAATCCAAACTTATGTTGTAAGTGCTTGGTTGAATTGTCTCCTTGAGACAGGCTAAATGAGTGCTCACAACTTATAGGGTATGTACTTGAAAATGCAAATTTTATATGACGTCATAAATAAACTTCCCTGGAATTTTTGTTAACCTTCAATTAATTGGAAAGAATGTATCAAGAAGTGACTAACTTCAAATGATTGTCTCACTGCTCTGCAGATCTGGTTTAATGTTTCCAGCACTTTCTATAAGCCCCTATTCATATTATATTATGTATTTAGATATTTTTATCATCCTTGTGATATTGTTGACAGAAATGCATTGTTAGAGATATTGAAGTGACACTTGGTAAGGAGGTATAGTTAGATACACAAGATGATTACAATAATACAGCTTGCTTCAACTACTAAATCATAGTCATACAGAATCATTCATTGAATGCTGATAATTTCCAATTTTTGCAGCTGAGGCACCAAAATATTTTCATTTCCATCAATAAATATAAGGGGTGTATGTAGTATACTTGTCTGCCATAGTTAAAGACTTCATATGAAATGAATCATTAGTGTTTCACAAATACATTGCTGCTTTTCAACAAAAACCTTGAAACTGCAGCTTAAAACAAGATGCAGTTACGAGGTATTTGTTAAAAATGACTACTACTTCTTATAAAACAGAAGATGAAGGAGACAGTTGTTGGTCACATTCGAAACCTTCGTATTTACAGCTTGGAAAAGCTGTAGTAATGCCATTTTCGAACATAGTCTACAAAATACAAGTTAACAATCTACTGCACCTGTGAATCTATACCCAAGTATAACTAACATTATACAAAAACATTCATGCAACATGGCTTGACGGAATTGGTAACATGGTCGTGTCTGTTGGATGGTTATTGAGTATATCTATGATAATTTTGCAGGTGACATTAAATATAACCCAGGTAAACCTTCTAGTAGATTTCATCATGACTTACATGTATCCATTCTATTTCCTCTGTAATATTTCATCTACATCCAGGCTTTAATATACAGATATACAGCTAGGGATAAGAGGGATATTTTGGGATTGATCGCTTGAATTCAAATCTTCAGATTTATGAATGTGAACTGTCATGTTTAAAGATACTATCTGGGAAACCGATATGTGAGAAATGAACCAGGCTCAGCAGAGGCCAATCAGATGATACATTCTACATTCCAAAAATAATCTTGGAGCGACAGTTTTGACCCTGGTCAGCCTGAGCCATGTGCTCAGGCTGAACAGGGTTGATATTTTTCACATTTTCCAGATGGTCCATTTTGGCTCAAGATTTTGATTTTCATGCCATTTTGGAATGAGGAAGAGTGTCTTCACCTAAGACTGTGTGTTGTCCATCTAAGTTGAATGGACAAAAACTTGCATGCTGATTATAAATTCAAAAATAGTTTGACAAAAATGTTGGAAATGGCAAGTACATTTGAACAAATTCTTATCCATAATTATGCTGTACTGCAATTCAAATCAAATCCCTCTTATCCAATGCTCTGAATTTTCTTTTCTGACAAGAACAGTAACTCATGTACACACCATCCTACATCCATCACTATTTATCTCCCTTCTAAAGTCTCCATTTTAAACTGTAAAATAGTGTGCTAGACTATGTCAGGGTTCATAGTTCAAAGGGTAGGGCATTTATATCATATTTGTGGACCTGTAGATATGTAATCAAGTTTCATGCTTATTATGGTTACAGTTACAAAACATGCAATGAAACAATATCTTTACTAATCTTTGTTGGAAATTCTTGGCAATATTTATTCATGGTGATGGCACTAGACATACTTGGCCATGATTGTATTATATATCATTCATTGATAATGTGCTTTAATTTTTTATGCTCCTGTATTTAGATTTAATGTGTGCTTGTCTTCTGACTCTTTCTGAGAAAAATACAGCTGTTTCTGTAGAATGTCTTTTAAACACATCTTGCTCCTTATAAAAAGTACTATAGTTTGTATAGCTTTTAAAACAAAGAAAAGGTAAAGGCTCATCTTGTCATTAGGTTGTGTATTTTCATTCTCTTCAATTTAAGTAAGAACATTTTATGATGTTTCTTCTCAATCTTACAACAAATTTGTAACAGATTTATACTTAGAATTTTTACTGAAAGTAGATCTACAATGTTAACAAGAAAATGAAAACTTGTCTATATCTTTCTAAAGTGGATCTTGTTTTAAAAAAGCTTCAGAAATATTCCAGGATGTGCAAGACATTGTTTAACCCATTCCCACACAATGATGCTTTTAGACACCCTTCAGACTTTGGAAATCATTGTGGAAAATGAAGAAATTGCTTGTGGCAAGCAATTTCTTCATTTCCCACAATGTTTTCTATGAAACTCAAGAGAACAAAATAGAATTTCATCACTTAAATTTTGTCATCTGCAGCATCTTTAAATTTTAGCCATCTGTCAATGGGTTAACACGTATTTGACTGTTTTTCAGGTCAGCCCCAGAACTTGCAAACGGCAGTAAGGACGGACAACTTCGGAAGACAAAGTCACAACCTCAACCAGCCAGGGGCAATAACTCTGTTTCACAAACAAATACCCCCGCTGGTAAAGTTCAAGTCCTGGATGAGGCTCACAAACATTCACGGTGTAAATCTGTCCCCACCCCCCTTAGTGAAGTGTCCAATCAAAATAAAGCTGATAGTGCGGGGGCGGGACCAAAACCGGGTGGGCGGGAAATCTCCTGTCCGAACTCCCCGACAGATCGTGTACGGAATTCAGAGTCGGACAAAACTAGTAAAAAGCCCATCATGAATTTAACCTCCCTCATATCTAATGAATTGGCAAGTGATCCAACTAGACCTAAGAAAATGCTGTTTGAAGGATTCAGAACGCTAGCAAAATCAAAAGAAGACAGTGCTGCTGCAAACGCTGTGGGTGGCACGGACTCTAGTTATGCAAATTCAAGTGAGCGTGACACGGAATGTAGCGTAGCCGGCAGTGAATCGCGGCCCACTAACGGAGCAGAGACTCTAGAAAACGAGCAGAACGCGGTAAGTGGGCATCCGAGTAGCCTGTCATGATCTGGACAACTGTAGTGTTTAACTGAACATGAGTGTAGGAGGTCTGGGAAAACGGTCCTTCAGGCATTTGACACCAACTCTGATCCAAATCAATAAACAGCTTAGTGTTGGCACTATGCCTCTCTATTCACTTGTTAACCTTCTCCCAAACAACAAAATTTTAGGATATTTTAATGCAAAAGCTGCTGCAGATCACAAAATTGGTGTTTATAAAGGTAAAATTTGTGAAAAATATAGCACAGAAAACATTGAGGCAAAAGGAGAAACTGCTGATTATTAGCAGTTTCCTCTTTTGTCTTAATGTTTTCCCAAGCCAATTCTATTGGGGATGTCAAAACCAGGTCTTGTTTGGGAAAGGGTTAACATGAAAGTTAAAAAGAACAACACAAATCCAGATCAGCTTGTGCCTAACTTGTCTGATGAGAATCTATGCTGTTTTATAACTGTTGCAATGACACCTACTTGAGAATACTTGTGATCTTGATCAGACTGTTTGTAGGCACAGGTTGATCTTCATCTTATATGGTCTCAAATGCCATAAAGACTGCTATCCCAGATCTTAGCTCATACAAACTATATACAAAACATAACAGTGTGTGGAATGATTAACTAATACAATGTGTATGTCAAATGAGCATCGTCAAGCATGGATACTACTACTACTACTGCCACAGCTCCAGAGTATGCCAAAATAACTGGAGAATTTATAACTTATTTGTGACAACATGTCTAGATGATAGTGTTAATTTGGCTAACCCTTTGGGAAAGGGTTAACCCTTTCCCTAACAGCATGAAACTAGACTGTTCCAATTATGAAAGGTGATGCATATGAAAGAATTAATTGGTCTTGATAAAGGACAGATCTTGATATAGGGTTTGTGTACTATATGATAGAGAAAATATTGAGGCAAAAGGAGAAAATGTTGGTTATCAGCATTTTCGTCTTTTGTCTCAACATTTTCCCAAGTTTGTCCTTTTAGAGACATCTAAAGCCGGTTCTTAATTGGGAAAGGGTTAATTACTAGAATGTACCAATTTTATATAACAGAGCAAATCATGTGACTTATGTTGACCAATAGGATAAGACTGAACAAATCATGTGATCTGTCGAGTCAACCAATAGATTGAGACTGAAGAATTCGTGTGATCTATGTTGACCAATGGAATGAGACAAAACAAATCATGTGACCTGTGTTGACCAATAGAATGAGACTGTGATGTGTACTATATATACTCTGTGTGCTGAATGAATTGTTTCACCCTTTTCCAAACAAATTTTCAGGCTCATTCAAATTGAAAACTGTTGCTGAAGACAAAATAGATTGAGAAGAGAAATTTCACTATTTGAAGCATAGAAATCTTTGACAGAAAAGGAAAACATGCTGATTGTCAATATTTTCTTCTTTTCTCTAACAAGTTTCTAAGCATGTATTTTGCAGCGTGGTCAGAAGCAGGGGTTGTAGTGGCAGATCCAGAGGGGGTTCGGGCGTTGAAACAAACCTCCTCTGTGGCCTGATTATTTCATTTTCATATAAAGAAATTTAGTCAAATTTGAGTAATGCTAGTAAAATGAACCAAACCCCTCCCACATCTGCATGTTCGAACCCCCTTCACAGAAATCCTGTGTCTGCTGCAGGCTTGTTTCTTAAAATATTTAAAACAATAGACAAAAAAAGCACATTCTTAATTTTCTTTCTCATCAAAATCGTGATAATCAACATGTTTCCCTCTTGTTTCAATATCTGTGCTTAATTCTATATAAATCTTTTCTTTATCAACATCCATGACGTGGCAATGGCTGTTGTACTGGCATTAGAAACGACAGAAATTCATGGTTAGGTGTTTCAGTTACAGTGATAGAACAATAGCATTTGAAAGAGATGTTAAACCCCAATCAATCAATCTTTATCAACATCTATTTCGCTGTTCTGCAATTGCTTTCAAATTGTAACAGCCTGAGGTTTGGGAGATGGTTAATTAATTTACATGACAAATATATATCATGAATTTGCTTTGCTTATGGACAAAACTAAGAATAGATTCATAGACACTTTGGTGAAAGATTTTGTTGAATGAAATTGATTTTTAATTAGCACGTCAATTCAGATGAAAGGATAACCCTCTCATAAACTTTTAGCAAGAGTTTTGGAAAAGATTTAATGATAAGGTCCGACCATTTAATGTTACTGAAAGTCACCCATAAAACTTCACATTTACCACAAACTGTCTTGTTTCCTTAACCTTTTCCCAAACAAGACCAGGTTTTGATGTACCCAGAAGAAATTGCTAGGGAAAACAATGAGCCAAAAGAAGAAACTGCTGATAATCAGCAGTTTCTCCTTTTGCCTCAATATTTTCCTGGCTATATTGCACACAAATCATATCTTTATAATCATCATTTATGCCGTCTGTAGCAACTGTCAAGTTAGACCGCCCTAGAATCCTGTTGTTTGGGGAAGGGTTAATACTTTCACAAAATAATATAAACAAAAAAAACTTATTTGGGAAAGGGTTATCTACAATAACAAGTTGCAGCAATTCTACAAGAGAGTGACATGAACGGTAACTCTGGGAACTTTGTAAGATATTGTG
The DNA here is from genome assembly GCA_963680895.1 of Fragum sueziense. Taxonomy (NCBI): domain Eukaryota; kingdom Metazoa; phylum Mollusca; class Bivalvia; order Cardiida; family Cardiidae; genus Fragum; species Fragum sueziense. The sequence continues at coordinate 19,920,877 of OY804609.1, read as the reverse complement.
TACAAATGAGTATGTTTGTATAAACGTTTGTAAATTTGTCATATAACTTATTACATAATGAGAGCAAATCAAAGTGTACAGTTTCTTGTGATGATTATACAGAGTATACGATGGGTGGAATTGATGACTTTATAATCAAACTAAAATTTCTTTTGTTTTTCGTCAAATCATATTTTATGGGTACTCATTGGGAGCTGATTCAAATGAGTACTCACAATATAGGGTTTGACTGACAAATGATAGATTAACCTATTACCAGACGACAAAATTTTGGAATTTTTATTTGAAAGACGACAATTTCAAGTTGATGAAATATTAAAAATATTTCCATTTTGGGTTAGAAAACTCTGTGGTAAATGAAGAAATTGCTTGTCACAAGCAATTTCTTCATTTTCCACAATGTTTTCCCAAGCCTTTTTCTTGTGAGGAAGTCAAAAGGTGTCGCTGTGCAGTAATTGGTTAAGGATGTCGTCACTTCCACTTTTCTCTATCTCTGAATGAATATGTTAATTGACTGGTGCAATATCCAAGTAGTTCTTATATAATTATGATTACATTTTTGTAATTATTATTAATGCTGTGAGTAATATATAGTTCAAAGTTAGTCACAATAGACTTTCTGTCCGGATTATGTCCGAAGTATTACAAGCTGTTTGTTGAAATAAGATGGCACATTTTTCTACTCAAGGAGTAGAAGTGCTTTTTAGCTCCACTGGCCAGTGGGCTATTGTCATTTGAACCATTTTATACATATTGAAATTACTAGAAAATATCAAAAGTTGTCCTGACAATAATTTCTTCTTTTATGAATAGATTACATTACAATTTTACACAAATTTCCCCCATATTATATTATGCCAATGAGTGGGCTCAGTTTTCGGTTGAAAATAATTATAAGGATTATGAATGTCCATGTTTGCAAATTGTCTATTCGGTTGGAATAACCAGAAAATGAACAAAAATTGACATATTAAGTTGATTAATTCTGATAATTTGGGTCCATACTTTAAGCACTTTCATAAAGTCATGTATATCAAGACAGAAGTGAAAAAATAATCTTCAAATTCTCATACCTTACACTTGTTTGGACTTCATTTGAAGACCATTTTACATTTCAAATTATCATACTTTCATACCCAAGTTTTAACACATTCTTTGAAAACATTGTGGTCAAAGATAAAAATGCTAGTAAGCCACATTTTCTCTTATTCCCGCTACATTTTCTGCCAGATATGACTAATGTTCATATGTTTGATCCATGATTATTCTATAACCCTCTCCCAAACAAGACCGGGTTTTGACATCCGTAATAGAATAAGCTTGGGAAAACATTGAGGCAAAAGAAGAAAATGCTGATAACCAGCATTTTCCCCTTTTGCCTCAACATTTTCAAAGCTATTTTGTACATAATTCCTTTCTTTAGCAACATCCACCTTATCGCATGCAGTATCTTTCAAATTGGACCACCCTAAAATTTTGTCATTTGGGAAAGGGATAATTGTCTACTGCTGATTGGAGCTTGTATATACCCGGTAACCATGGTTACAAGAAATAAACAATATGTTTGTTTACAGAAACTAAACAATGTGCTTAATTAGAAATGATGGATGAATGTGTGGTTAATATTTGATTATACAGACAATTAGATTTGAGGAAGTAATGCCGTTCTCAATTTTGGTAATGCATCCATTCCCAAACATTTTGGACTAGCAGAAATTGAAAGAAGTTGTGGACAACATGTGATAAAATTTTACAACTTTGTGGGAAGAAAACAATGTGTGAAATGAAAAAATTGCTTGCAATTATTTGATTTTCCACATTGTTTTCCAAAATCATTATCTTGTGGGGAGTTAAAAAGAGTCATTATGTAGGAATGGTTTAATATGGCATGCATCCTTATGATTTGGGCACCCAATGAGTTGTCTAAGACTGTCTGAGACTCTCTTTATATGGATTTATTAAGGATTTTAGTCTATGATACATAATGGTTTGTCATTACTTCCTTCTATCTGTGACTCTGTATTAGAAATAAATGCTGGCCCTGTTGTGTGGAAGAATCAAATTTTAAATGAAATCATGCACATTATAAAAGTCAAAACACAAAAACACAGGTTGGAGGGCAAATCCTCATAACTACAGCTTGAAAAAGTTATGAAGTTTTGATCTGCAGACAAAATATTAAGTCCAAGAAGGACATTGTCAATACAGGGACTAACTAACAGATGTTCATGAATATTTCTTCAATTCTTAAAACCATGTCAGATGTGTGTATAAAACCCTGTCTTTAATTGGGGAAAACTATCAATCCAAGGATCTAATCCCATATAGCTTCAAAATACTGGCTTGATCTTTTACATCTCAAACCCAAATCAATGAGTATATTTGAAGTTTGAGTTTTGCCACACAACCAGGGCAGTATAAAAGCTGGAGAGACTGGATGATTTTCTTTCATTTGTTACTCTGATTATTGTAAGTGTCTGTTGTCTGCTATCTTGGATAGAGATCAGAAAAGAACAAAATAAATTTGTTGAACTCACACTGTCTTGTCTCTCGTGTATTTACTTGATGTTACCCTGTGAAGTAGTTATGAAGTTGAGAGCTTTAACCCATTCCCACCTTGTGACACCAAACACGATGAAAGCTTTGGAAAACATTAAGCAAAATGAAGAAATTGCTTGTGATAAGCAATTTCTTTATTTTCAACAAAAACAAGCAATTTCTTTTTTTTTTTCACTAATGTTTACCAAAGCCTTTATCTTATCTGGTGTAAAAATGGGTCTTTTTGTTGGAATGCTTTAAAGAGATGTCTCAAGTCATACTGACCTTAGCTGTTAAAAGGGATATAGAGCTCCATACCAGATGATAATGGAACATCCAGTGCTAGTAATTGATGCAGCATGTCAATGGGTATATAACTATGCAAGCATGGTTGCATGATGTAAGAATTTAGTTGTCAAAACTAAATGGGTCAATGTATTATTGATATGCTATATCGATAATATCTGGGTCATATGGTTTTGTCATAGCCAACCTATATTTAAAGACCTGGTAAAATACACAATTCTGCGTTCCATATCACAGTCACAACACATCAAAAAAAGGTCAGTTGAACACTGGTATTTTTGGACGTGGTATGAATATGGAATTGTATGTGACCAGGCTTTAAATGCATGTCCAAAAGTTTGATTTTTACCTGGACACAAAATATGAGGGCATTTTGTATTTAATTTTATTTTGGTTTTGTCACTGATTTCAAAATGATTGAATATTGATGACATGTGAATTATTTGATGCAGTATATATATAACTCCCGCATGTGACTGACTGACCAGCATTATGATACAGCATGTAACTTACAACGTACAGGGATGTGGACTGGATATATAGCCGAGTTGGTAAGATTTACCTATATTATTTTCACTTGCAGAAGCAATGAGCTATTGTTTTTGATGTGTGTGAAGTATAAAATGGGTTCTGTTTCTATGTAATTGTGCATTATTTAAAATATAGTTGAAAAGGCCTCTTTTGAAATGCATATCTTGGAAACAAACTTGATATATGAAGAATGATCATTATGTTCAACAATTGTCAATCAAGAACTTGATCTGTATAACTTGGTTATTTATATAGAAGAGCTAGAAAAATGAAAATGGTAAAACTTCTTTAAAATTTCTTCAACTTAATTAACATTAATGAAAATTCTATGGCCATCAATATTTTACAAAATAGTCAAATAAAAGTTTATTTGCATGGGCGGATCTAGAGGGGGGGTCCGGACCCCCCCTGGCATTAACCGAAAATGTAATTTTCACTATATGAATTTAGTGTAACGTTCCATATTTACTACATTTTAAGGCATAATTTGGGCTTGGACCCCCCTGGAAAAAAATCCTGGATCCGCCCCTGATTTGGAAGGGAAAGTGTATTTGTTGTAATTGCATATTATACATGTATGTTATCTCATATTTGCAGTAGTCCTTACATTTATTTTGTCCCTGTTTATACAGTTGATAGAGTCTGGTACATTAGTGATGGGTCGTGTATTGTTTACGTACAACGCTGTACGTGAGGACGAGATTTCCGTACAGAAGAACGAGCACGTACATGTGATGGGAACCAACCAACACAACATGCTGCTCATACACAGACCGGCCAATCAGAGCTCACCAGCAGCTGAAGGTCTCGTACCCATGTATGTAGTCGGGGCCCGTGATACAACAGGCAACTTTAGGTAAACAGCTTTATTGCTACTCTGATAATTTTAGGAATTTGTTTTGACAACCATGTTTGTCAACTTGTTCACTTGTCTTAACTGTAGAAATGTTGCTTTACAGTCAAACATAGTACTCCATGACATAAGGGTGCCTTAATACACTCTAGGTCAATTGTCAAAGGTCTGTTTAATTTAGACATTAAATGAATTGGGTCAACATTTGAGATAGACTGGACAGAAAGTTGTCAGGGAATCTTAAGGTCAGGAATGTTTCATGATTTCAAGCGTACATACACCACATCATGCATTATTTATGTCTTGAAATAGAAAGTCGTCTGGGAATCTGAAGGTCAGGAATGTTTCATGATTTCAAGCGTACATACACCACATCATGCATTATTTATGTCTTGAAATAGAAAGTCGTCTGGGAATCTGAAGGTCAGGAATGTTTCATGATTTCAATCGTACATACACCACATCATGCATTATTTATGTCTTGAAATAAAAATGGCTTAACCGAAGAGCATGCACTCATACTTGTATGAACATGCTGTTTTTGATAGTGATTATATAAGTATATTTTATCTTTCCATAATGCAGAAATACCTGGCAGGTGTTTAGAAACAAGAGATCACCGGTCACTACTCCAACATATGACAGATATGAGTGGAATGGGATGAGTAGCTTTGAGAGTCGCAGTAAAACACTACCACTTGCTAAAGACATGAAAACAAACAAGGTAGGGTGGAATATCCATAAGTTAAAAATTCTCAAAATTAAAAGAGCAGGCAGATAGAACAAAAAACTCCAGTGATTAGAAACAAAATCCAATTTCACTAAGATGGCATAAAGAATACGTAGCCTAATAATGAAACTTCTATGTAGAGAATTTTCCAAATTTTTCATGAAATAAACATTTTATTTTTCAAAGGGTTTATTCCCTTTTATGATATCAAATAGTAAATGCTTATATGTTGCTGTTGCTTAGAAACCAACTAGAATTTTCAAATGCACTTTCCAGGAGAGTGATGTCATGAAGACTAATCTACTGATAGACAAATCTAGTCAAGAATGAAAAATGTATTTCTGAGTGACCTTTAAGGTGTCCGCTGATTGGCAAAATTAAACTCTTGTGTCGAAAAAACACCTTCCCAATAACCAAATATCAAAGTTTCTACAAACATAAAAAGTGTTTTTATTTCGTCTTTTAAATTGGATATTTTGGTCTTTTCCGATCATACCGAAGAAAAAATGCTAAACTTCCGACTTGAAGTTATGACGTCATACCGGCCACATAATGACATCATGGCGGGAAAAACGG